>JALIZH010022254.1:0-86700 GCA_030522465.1 Rhipicephalus appendiculatus | reverse complement strand
CCTTACCGTTTATCTAGCTCCACATAAGGTCAAATCGACCAGCTTGGCTATTGCTCGTTCAGCCGAAATGAGGAAAGATTTGTCACACGAGCGTACCATAAGCTTTTCTGTTTTTTGAACGAAAGAAAGAGCATTAAAGCAAAGCCTGGATTTACTGGTATTTTGAGAACAGTCCTTTTGAGAGAGAAATGTTTCTTATCTGGCGAATCACTTGAAACGTTGCACTGAAAGAAGGCAGTCTGAAGAACGTTGGAAGTAGGTTCAAGTTCGCGTCACACACACAAGCGCACAGGTCCACTGATACAAAGAGAACTGAGAAGAGCTTTTACGTTGTGCGTGTTTTTTAGATGAGAATTTTCACTGCCTTTGTCATGTTCGTGCGAACTTAAGCAGTATTTGTCTTTTCTATGCGACGCTCGCCAACCGTGTGTCATAGATACTAGATATACTTATACTTGTATTGCAACAAAAGCATCAGTACGATATTTTGAAGTTATTTTGTTTTCTTCCACGTAAGCCCACGTAGTTCATGTTAATACATTGCTGTGATCTATTATTTTTTACGCTGTAGTAGTAGTTTTTAATTATGTGCATACTTTTGAATTAAATCTTTTAACAAAAACCAAAAGTTGGGTGGGTTGGCACAGTTTCACGCCCAAGGAAGCAGCGCGATGAAAAGCATGCAGAGGTAATGCAAGGACCCGAATGGCGCAATTACAGAAATACCAACATGTGCTTTAATAAAAGTGTGTTGATATAAATATACAAAAAAGGGACTTAAGAGAGAGAAAGTGTGTGCCGCCCTCAAGCTCAGTGGAAACTGGTGGAAACACAGCAAAAACAACAGCCTGTTTGAGACTAGTTCTGGGCAGCGCAGCACTGAATGGAAACGAGATGTAATGACTATGTGTGCCGATTCAGTAAATGCGTAACGGATCTGGTCACTTGATATTCAGAGCACGAGACGCAATCTTGCACCCCCCAGTGCACCTATTTCGGGGTGATGGTACACTGAACGATGAACGGGTGGGAGCACGTAACGGGAATGCAGGCATCGTTGTAATATGGTGTTCTCGAACTATCAGGAGTGCTACAATGACTAAATTAATGGGGGGACTGAAATGACGCCGAGAATTATACGGCTTTTTCCGGGTTTAACCTTCTGCACTCTAACGCGAAAGTTGAGTGTTTCTGCAGTATAATTGCGAGGTGGTTGTGCTGGTTATTATCCATGGCGAAACGTAAGGGCGCACAAGCCGCACGGACACTATGAAGTGAACAGGCTAGCGCTTAGCTCTCAACTGTTTATTATTGGCACAAGGAACACGGTACACTCTCGCTTCACTTCCAAGCACTTCCTTTCGGTTTTCCTAATATTCATAAAAAGTATCTTAGAAGTAATTGTCGTATGAAATTGATGGTTGCGGTTCAAGATAATAATTATGTTTCATACATGGGATATGGGAGCGTAATTCTACTTCAGATATATGTCAAAAGACTTTTCGGAAAAAAATAATAATAAAAATCTAATGGAACAAGTTCCCCGAAAAAGCAGAAGAGAGGGAGTGAAGGAATGTAGGAGAGGTAGGGAGGTTAACTAGAGTACACCCAGTTTTTTTAGGAGCAGCTGGGGTTGTCGCAGTCCCTTGCGGAGCAGATCTCGACCATGAGCTTGCGCCACTGGCAGCCGCGCTGGCTGATATTTCAACAGTCGGCGTATTTTATACGCTGCAGACAACGTATCAAGTTTTATTCGAGAATCCACAGTTGGCAACAACTTCGGCGAGTCACCACTCTCCATAGTTGCAATTTGAATGAAGCTTCCATCTACGAGTGTATGCTTCGGAGAGCCATATACCTTAATACATAAATGCAGAAAAGAGATAGAATCAGGTTCTATAAATATTTCAGAATGTCTTCGATACGAATCTAAAATGTTCTACAGAAGTTCAGCTAGAATCAACACGCAGCGAAAATTAGATGGAGAGATGGAAAGAACATAGACACAGGAAAAAGAAAGAAACGAAACACTTCTGGCAAGCCTAGTGTGCTCATGAGAAACGCTCGGCAGACGCCAAGAAACTAAAATAAAAACAGAGCCATTTCCGGAAAGCGAGATTGTGATCGCTGGAGCGTGGACAATAACTCAATCGGGGTGCGTCGCAAGCGTGCGGGGCTGGAAATGCGGCTGCAGCGAGAATGTGCGGTCGCTGCCGAGAACAAACGGCGCATTTAATGCGACGGCAAGATAAACACGATCGACATGCATTCTACACTGCGGACGACAGAGAGGAAGTTGCCTCGGTGGGAGAAGAAAAGCCCTGTCTCGCAGGAGCGCTATTGTCAAATCACTCTTGTCTTGTTCCTTCCTTTGACCATCGCGGCTATTACACGAGATTTATGCCGCTTGCGCGTGCCCTTCTTTCTTCAAGCAAGAAGGCTTATTCCCATTCCTTCTCTTTCATTCGATCAAGGGTGATGCGTCGGTAAGTTCAAACATGGCGTTTCTGAATACTACCGTTATACCACGGTGGCGCCTGACTCGGTGACCAGAGACCTAATGAGCGCCAATATTTTTCGAGTTATTTGGATGGCCAATGACTTGAAACATGATCTATCTATCTATCTATCTATCTATCTATCTATCTATCTATCTATCTATCTATCTATCTATCTATCTATCTATCTATCTATCTATCTATCTATCTATCTATCTATCTATCTATCTATCTATCTATCTATCTATCTATCTATCTATCTATCTATCTATCTATCTATCTATCCGCTTACGTCTGAGGGCTCACGTGGTCGTCTCCTTAAGTCGGTATATGCGAAAAACTGGCATAGGGGGGACATTAGTATATGACGAACACGAGTAATCGAATTTTGACATACTTACAGCTTATGTCGACCCAGGAAGCGGCTATTTATTAGACTTTGTAAATTTTAACGCAATAGCCTTAAGGAGCCCGTGTCGCAAAAATTCAGGTGCCGGATTACGCGGCGGATTAGGTTAGCAAAAAACCCCGATGAGCCTAATGAACGGGTATCACGCTTCGAGCCTGAATCAAGCTTTGCTATTCTGCATGACTGTGATACATTCTACCACATGGTCAAGGCAGTGCTTGAAAAAGAAATGGCCTAAAATATAGAAAAAATCACAGCATATCCACGTGGTGAATGATGATGAGTGGGGCGAAGCTCCGGAGGGAATCATCGGTAGATCCGTGAATCTTCCGATTAACGCCCCATAAATCATCATATAAAGAGTGAGAAACCCTGTGTGTGTATTACACAGTGCTTTCGCCGCTTCACGGTCCTTCAAATTTTGAAGATCCGATTGGCGCCGTGCAGCCGTGCAGCTTCGGCCTCGCGGGCTCGAACGGCGGGGTCTTCTCGCCGCAGCCGTGCAGCTTGTCGAACAGCTTCGGCCTCGCGGGCTCGAACGGCGGGATCTGCTTCGCGGCGTCGACGCAGCTTCGGCCTCGCGGGCTCTCACGTCAGGATTCTGTCTGCGAGCGCGCGCTGCCGCCGCCTTCCGTGCCCTCCGTTCCGCAACCTTGTCTTCCATCCGGCGACTCCGAGCGAAAGTGAAAGCGCGCCAAGAGGGAGTTTTTGGCGCGCTAACACGCGCCATCTAGGGATCATTCTTCATATTATAAAGCGAGGTGGCTACTACAAACAAACGGAGGATGGACAGACCCACGGCATAAGCAGCTTCGCCCCTAAAAACCCTTTGCAGGAAATACCGAGGCAACGTGAAAATTGAACTGCAGTGTAGATTATCCGCCTTTATAACGAAGTAACAAACATTACCTTCGTACACCTATGACTGAGCAAGCTATAGTCGAGCGTTGCTGGACCCCTGATGGAATGGCGTCGACGACCGACACTTATGGTGCTCACATTAGTGCACCACAGCGTACACTTTATTTCGATAAAAGTGACGTCATTGCTGTAACGTGAGGGCCTACGTTACTCAAATCCACATAAGCTGATACTTGCTGACTTCATCGCATCTAATCGATTCCCACAATCCGAGAGATTTGCCGCATTTGTTTTCGAACAAGATACCTTGCATTTATTACAGACCTTAATAGTGTTGATAATAAAGCGCAATGGCAAGCATCGGATTCTTGGAAGTCATTGGCGTAGCTATAACCTACTAATAAGCACCATATTCGTGGCCATGTAGTATATTACGCTGATCGTCATGAATTCAGGAGGAATGTGAGTTGAGATCTGGAAAGTATACCACGCCACGGCCCCAACCTGGGTCATGATATGCAGCGCCTTCATTTAATTGCTCCGCGTACATATCGCTAAGATACTGCTTCCGATGGAACTGCGGGCCTGTTTCGTTCATCACAGAGATATTGTAGTGCTGCAGCAGGATACTGGATTATCTGTCCCGGTAAAAGCGCAACAACGTCCCATTTTTCTTTTTCTGTCTTCTAATTCATTCATCATTTCCATTTTGCGTAGGTCATCTGTGTCGCAGTGGCCGATTGTAAATTAATGCCAGTGCTAAGCGGGCAAGTTAAGTTAACTCTCGGTGACCACGCTTCGGAACCCTGAGTGAAACTTCATGGTACGCGGTGCTACACGGCAAACAAAGCACGCTTCTAGCAAAGAAGAAATGGCGACTGCCCTCGAGCACGTTTTTCGAAATCGCAGCAGAAAATGAGAAAAAAAATGATTGTTTTACGTTGAATAGTAAGTAAAATAAGGTTAAGATGTCTCCTACTACCGAAAAGCGCAGCTGTCTTCTATACAATCGTTGCAAGTCGGCACCGACCGGTAGGCATGCGATCGAGACGCAGCAGAGTGAGGTCACGAAACGCACTCCGTGAGGAGTATGCTCTTCCGGCAAGTGACACGCCTCTTGCGTCGTTTGATTTGATAAAGCGCTCTTCAAGCGAACTGTACTCCACGAAACTACGCTACATTCCACCTGAACTCCCCTTTGACACGGGTGCAGTAGCGTTAACAGCTGGAACGAGTTAGTAAAGATTCAGCTTTTTCTATGTAGAGATCAGGAAGATGCCTCTGAAAGGAGAACAGCGTGGAAGGCTGCCACTATTACAGGGCATCTTTCCGAATGTTTCTGATCACTATACAACTAAATATAGTTCCTAATCGTGAGATGCATTCGTTGCTTTCGGACCGCGCAACTATCAGGTGTTCGTCGACGCTTGCTTGAGAACTGAAGGAACCAAGTTTACCTAACTTTCTTCCACATGACATGGCACTGTAACCTGTACTCTGATTATATATGTGCTATAGTTTAATGAGGTTTGTGAATTTACGGTACCTTATTGGCCGGCGAAGCACACTTCTATCACAGTACTCGCACAATGATTCTATTGAAAGCCAATCGTATACTTTGTTACCGCACATATAGCTATAAAGTTTTCAAAAAAAAATGAGATTATGCTAATTTTAAGATCAGTAGAGACGAGGGACTAAAGATAAGAAAATGCAGAAGAAATAACTAGCCACAAAGATTTTTGGTTCTTGTGCGAAAACATGTGTTACGCAGCAAAATGTGTGCCTTCTGGAGCCTCGAAAATATGCTTCGAGTTGCTGTTTACTAATCATACAAGCGCAAAAGTATGTATGGGGCTGAAGGCAAGGCGGTTCAGTTGTTATTGTCGGCCGCATTTCAACCTGCGGCAAGTATAAATTAACTCTCACCATTCTGAAGAGCTGAGAGGAATACAATTACGCAGGCGTCGAGATTAAGCAATAAGCCTGGGATTGCAATCGAGGGCCTCCCTTCGCAACTTCGCTTGCCAGTAACGGGAAGCAATCAGCAATGCAGGGTAAGCATCACTATTAAAATTCAGTGCTGCCATTCTCGATATTTTGCCATGTCACAGATCGTCGCTGAGCGTGCCCAAACTAACGTCATGATGCATTTGAGATGAGCTCCCAATGACGAAAAAACTTTTAAACTGGCAATGACGGCATGAGGCGCCGAATGTGTTCCTTCAAGAAGGCGAGGGCAAAAATTTCTTGAGGAATTGCCGCGCGGCTACCAGAAATTTTCATTCATGTCCCTCTCAGTCATTTTTTGAAAGGACCAGAAAACATGTTGAAGACAGTTGAAAGCAGTCTTGCAAAGATACGCCGAATTTTACAGACAAAAAGGCCATATTTAAATTGTGCGATTTGGCACAACTTTCACCGCGTGAAGAGTATATGCGTATATGGTGCGCTGTTTGTCGCAAAGAACGAACAACGCAGGCAATGACGGTGGAGAATCATGAACAAAGGCAAAGACGGTCACGGTGTGTTTTGAAAAAAAAACAGCCCGCAAAAAATTGTCTTTTTTTTAAGGTGAAAAGGGAATGCACCTAGGGGTGGAAAAATGGCACGACCTAAATTGTTGAACTCTGCCGAAACGTGATAGTGGGATGGAGTTTGCACGCACATCTGAAACTGCATAGGAAGGTGGCAGCCGCGATGGCGTCGAGAGAGCATTCGAAGCTCGGCGGCAGTTGAAACTGCCGGGTGAAACGGAGATCGTCGCAACGCCTCTTTTCTACAGCCGTCTTACGCTGAAAAAAACGGGAACAAAAGAGAGAACTGAAAATCCAGTGTTTAAGAGAACAAAAAATAGAAAGCAAGAATGAAAGCTGACGCGCAATTCCCGACTCCCCGCTACTTGTTCGTGCTGTTTCCTGCAAAGAGCGCCGAGAAGAAACCCTTGAAAAGGCATTCCGGAAGGAAGAATGTAAGATAAAAACGGAGCCGGTGTTCTGAAAATTTTCGTGTTTGGAGGTATCCGGCTGCCTTCCTTCTTTAAATTTTTGATTCCCTTCACCGCTTTCAGTCAGCCCCCGCAGCGCACCTTTACCGTTCACCGGGCGGTAACGGCGTGCTGCAAGGTAGGCGTATGGAACCACTATATCATTTTCTTTTAAATGCGAAGCATTTCTTAGCGAACTTCGGCGACTTTGAGCGTATCTATCTATCTATCTATCTATCTATCTATCTATCTATCTATCTATCTATCTATCTATCTATCTATCTATCTATCTATCTATCTATCTATCTATCTATCTATCTATCTATCTATCTATCTATCTATCTATCTATCTATCTATCTATCTATCTATCTGCCGCCTACGATTTGTGCTCTCCTGGCCGCATCGTTAATGGGATTTATACCAAATTTGGTGTGGAATAACATGACCATATGACGAACAAAAATGGCTGGTCATATCATGAAAATCATGACTAACTTGTCATGAAAAGTATGATTTACATGCCACGCTCATGGCGCGCTCGCGGCCGTTTCGTTAGCTTGATATACACCAAACTTGGGACTGAGTGACGTGACTGTATGACGAACATAAATGACAAGTGGTAATATGGAAATCATGACTTGTCATGTGGGACATAACTTGCATGCCACGCTCATGGCGGGCTCGCGGCCGTTTCGTTAGCTTGATATACACCAAACTTGGGACTGAGTGACGTGACTGTATGACGAACATAAATGACAAGTGGTAATATGGAAATCATGACTTGTCATGTGCGACATGACTTGCATGCCACGCTCAGGCGCGCTCGCGGCCGTTTCGTTAGCTTGATATTCACCAAACTTGGGATTGAGTGACATGACTGTATAACGAATATAAGTGGCAGGTGGTAACATGAAAATCTTGGCATGCATGCCATCTACAACGCCATTTAAATGCCACGCTCATGGTGCGCTTGCGTCCAGTTCGCTCGCTTGATATACACCAAAATTGGTATTGCGCGACGTTACTGTATGACGAACATAAATAACAGCTCCTAACATGTAAAACATGAGATGCAAATTATGTAAAGCATGATTTGCTCCTTCCTGGCTGCTTCGCATTACATCGATTCTCACAGTGCGTGGGATCTGCCGGCTTTTTTCATTTTAACGTTGTCGTTACTCATGCTGGCTTGGGCCATTGTTTGCCAAGCATATTTTGTCGTCACCGTCTCAAGCTTTCTGGCGTATCTTTGAAGCACACCGCAGGCTTGTGAAAGGTACGAAAAATGGTTTAGCTTAAGTCATTTCTCATGCTTTTGCTTTGGCGTAGCTTTTACTTTAAGACGCCTCGCTCAGGGTCGCTATATTGATCACGTATATTGTGAGCGTAATCATTCCCTGCGTCCCTCCCTTCGAAGTAAAGAAAATGAGTTATGGTAGCTAGAGTGAGTTTTATGAAAGCAACGTGAGCTCTATTTCTTTATTAGCATTTGAATTCAATGCAGCTTTGTTTCTAGCTTTATTTTTTGTTTTAACACACATAGGGAGCGCAAGCGTATATAGCAACGTAGTCTCGCGCTACGCTGGAAATGAGCTCAGGTAAACATATATAAGAAGTGAGAAAATAAACAGATGTTGTTTCGCAGTGGCTTTGCTGCTGATGTCAACGAGCGCAGACAGTGTTTTTTTTAAACTTTTTTTCTTACTTATTCTAGCGTGAATTCATGTTTACTTAATATGATGGTATCAAGCTAGGAACTCAAGTGAACTTTTGTGTCTGTGGAAAGAATGTTCCCCGGCGTAAGCGGCAGCGAGGCTTCTTTGTCAAGCATATTACTATCGTGCAGGCTTGTGTAATCGATCATAACAAAGCCAGCAACTGCTATAAGCAGATCTGCCTAGCGTGAATGTGGGATAGGTGGTTCGTTCAGCGAGAATAAGAATGCATATTGGATAGGAATCGAGCCAGCAATTTGTTTTTACCAATACGGACAGTACACTCCCACAACGACAGCGCAACGCTGTGTATATGTTGCGACACCACACGCCTAAATAAAATAAATACCATTTTTATATTTTCAAAGATAATATCAAAACATATACCGGACATGTCTGAGCGTTCCTTCACCGCGCATGTCCAGTCACTACGCTGCTAGAGGTCCGCGTACTGTATGATGTCACTGCACGATAACATTTCCGATAGAGGTGAAAATACTCGAGGCCCCTGTACTTAGATTTAGGTGCACAGTAATAAGCCCCAAGTGTTCGAAATTTCCGGAGCCCTCCACTACGGCGTCTCTCATAATCACATCGTAGTTTTGGGGCGTTAAACATCATGTTTTATCATTAATTAGTTAATGAACATCAGACGGTCGAAATTTCCGGAGCGTTATTCCATGGCGTGCCTCGTAATCATATCGTGTGTTTGGCACATAGGAACACAGGCACTATTATCACCCTTTTACCGCTCTTATACGTTCCCGCGCTGTAGTCGTCAGGTAATAAATAAAAAAAGCTAGATTACTTATTAACGCTGCCAAGCCGTGTGAATGTTTAGATCTGGGATTTTCAACATCCTGAATTACAAAAAAAAAAATTCCGGATGCCACGCCTTGCGGGAATCGGTTTCGTGCGAAGCATTTAGCAAGTAGTCGCCTATGCAGCATATTGGCTTCATGCGAAACGTTACGAGGTGGATCAACGTGTTTTTGGAGCACAGCTCTTAGCGCCCGCTCATGAGTTAAGCGTTCATGAGTCATTACTATCACAACAAAACGCACTTTACGGTGTGATGATGTGAATATCCTACGTAGCTTACATTAGCGTATTCCTCCGAGGTAGAGCAACGCTTGAATATAGCTTATTGATTCATAGGCATAAAATCTAATGTTTATTAGACTTCTATAAAATAGGAGCCAACACCGGAACCACAATTTGCGTAAGCCTGACGTGATGCCTGTATCATATGATTGCATATCTAATGTCTATTGCTTTCTTTTAAAAGTAGGTAGCCAGCGCTGCAACCACAATTGCGCTGCGCTAACATTACGCTTGCATACGGTCTTTTGCCAAAGCGGTTGGAAGACCTCGCGTAGCTCTGTGGTACAATAGCTGACTGCCACGCAGAATTCTTGGGTTCGATTTCTGCTGGGATCCTCATTTTTATTCTTTGCATTCGACGTGTCGACACTGCCGATGGACGGTCTATAAACGCTCTCGCATTTGAATTATCAGTGTGATGTCTCGCCGTTCCTGGGTAGACATGAACTGTCAATCACCTGTGGCGCATACCCGCACACCGCGGCCCGTCGCATAAGGGTATGCGCAACACATGTCTGGAGGAAAGGGTTTGACGATGTTCGCGACAGGATTTTCGCGTCATTCTAGTCTTGACCAACAGTCATATTTGTGAAACACGCTTACTCTCCCGAGCCAATTTTGGTCTACTCCAATTTAACCCTCTATTGCATGGCGTCCCATATTTGGCACATACCGATTAACATTTTTTTATAGCGGGTGCAAGAGGACCAGTGGAGAATGTGACACAGTTAGAGTAATCCTTATAGTTACGTGCACCAAATATAAAAAAAGCGCTGCCATCCCTAGAGCAGTATGAAATCTAGACATGAAATAGATTTCACGGTGCACGTGGAAGCTCGGATCATGAACAACAGTGACTGCTATATTTTTCTTGCAACCATTTTCTCGTTGCAGAAGCAAGAAAAAATTCTTTTGGCGTATCTCGTGGCTTTGAAAATTCATGCTCATTAAGGCTCTTCTCAATTTAGTTTTCCACTACGGTATATAGTCGGAAATCGGTATGTGCCATATTTGGCACAGTATGCATGTTAGTGATGAAATGTGCAATATGATGCCATCTATGTTTTGTTGCACAGTACAAATACAAACGAAAAGAAATCCTCTAAGGTCATGCAGCACAGCTAATTTTTGCCATATTTCAGTTGTGGTGGAAGGTTTTGAGATGTTTCACGGAAATATCGAGTGTCAGCAGCAGTACCTGGCAATTTTTTGTGACATTATTGGCGTGGGTGCACGAAAAAATTGTGTGAAGTCTAACCAGTGCACGGCGATATTTAGCTTTTACGATATGTCCGCAACTGACGCTCACAACCACAAGTCAGCGGTTGAAAATTCGGGTAGGAAAGTACATCAAGGCGGCACCATGCGAAGAGCCAAACGTGTAAGCGGCCATCTTGCACGTAGATGTCGGCAGTCAGATGCGCTAACCAAAATGTTCAATTATGCTTGAACACAGGAAGCAATTGCTTTGATTTATTCCACAAATCAAGCTAAAAAGAATGCAATCAGTGAGATTTTGTTTTTCAGCCATGGCAGCAATTTTTCTTGCCCACTTGCATAGTGTGCCATATTTGGCACAAACCTCTATCTTCATTAATACAGTCACAATAAATCTGAAAATTTTTGTACATGTTATTCTTCATGTAGTTAATGATAAAAAATGACCAAATAATTTTTCAATTGATTTTCTCATAATTCATGAAATAGAGGGTTAAGGAGGCAATCAAGAGATCACCCAGACGTAGGCGTCTTGGTAGATTGACAGATATAAAGAAAATTGAGGCAGCTTTATCCTAGTGGTGCCAAGCCTTCTTTGTTTATCTTCGGTTTTCTCTTTCTTTCCTCCTCTCTTTCTTTCTTGTTCTCTTTTCATGTTTTTTTTTCTGTTTTTTTTTCTTTTTATTTCTGTTTATATCTATTTTTCATCCTTTCTTTCTCTCTTTTGCTATTTCTCGCTTCCTTCCTATTTCTATTTTTATGCGTGGTTTGTGTTGTGTTTCCCTACCCATATTAATAATGTCCGCACTTAACATTATCATCAAGATGCCCGAAGAAAAAGAGGAAAAAGACGTCTGTTTGGTGTGAGCGCGCGTTCTTCAGGCTACAGTTGACTAGGCTATATGTGGTTTTGCCTGCGGTAATATTATCATCAAGGGGCTCGAAGAGCAAGAGGAAGAACACGCTTTCATATCATTATCAAGGGGCTTGAAGAACAAGAGAAAGAAGACTTCTCTTTGGCGCGAGCGGGTGCTTAATATGCTTACAGCTCGCTATGCTATATGTGGTTTTGGCTACGTTACGTCATGCGACGACGACAGCATACGATCACAGCATACGACAGCATACAATAGCCCGCCCCCCTAAACTACTCCGCACCTGATTGATAGATAGATAGATAGATAGATAGATAGATAGATAGATAGATAGATAGATAGATAGATAGATAGATAGATAGATAGATAGATAGATAGATAGATAGATAGATAGATAGATAGATAGATAGATAGATAGATAGATAGATAGATAGATAGATACGCTCAAAGTGCCTTAGCTTCCCCAAGAAATGCTTCCATTAAAACAAAATTACCAATGATTACGGTACTGCCTAATGCGAATTCTGAGCGGAGCTGTTAAGGTGTTTTTATTTTGCGATAAATTGAGGCGCGACTGACTTGCTAACTTGCGGAACGCAGCGCGTGGGCGCGTTCCTAGCCCACGCGCTGCGTGCTGCGTGCTGTGTTACGCGGCACGCAACAGATTCTAGCAAGGATGTCGTGGGCGCGACAGAATCCCGTATTTCGGGAGCACAAAGTATCGTCCGTTGATCAACAAAGACGTGCAATCAAGCTAAATCTGTACAAATTAATAATGTTTTCGTCTTCTCCAAACGCAACTAGAACCGAGCTCACTCTTGACAACCTTGCTTTAACCATGTTCAAGCTCGATATTTTTTTAAGTGCGGAGCCCTTAAGGGGGGCAGGGTGTCGTAGGGTATCGCCGTCGCTTGGCGTAACGCTGGCAAAACTACATATATCACAGCCATCTAAGCGCGCGCTCGCGCCTCGGAGAAGTCTTCTTCCTCTTGTTCTTCGAGCGCCTTGAAGATGATTTTGACGCAGGCAAAACCATAGCATAGCTAACTGTAGCATATAAAGCGTGCACTCGCGCCTAATAGAACTCTTCTTTCCTTTGTTATTGGAGCGCCTTGACGATGATTTTAACTCAGGCAAAACCACATACAGCATACCAAACTATAGCATGTTGAGCGCTCGCTCGCGCCAAAGGGAGTCTCCTTAAGAATTCTTGTTCTTGGAGTGCATTGATGATAATATTACAGCATGCAAAACCACATATAGCATAGCCATCTGTGGCATATTGAGGGCGCGCTCGCACCAGAAAGAAGTCTTTTTCCTCTTGTTCTGCGAGCGCCTTGAAAAAGAAAAAGAAAGGAAAAGAATAGGAAGAAAAATAGAACTAAATAGAAATGAAGAGGAAAAAAAAGATAGAAAAGGGGGGAAAATACAAAAAGAAAGAGAAGACCGAATAGAAACAAAGAAGGCTGCCCAGCTCCACACCTCCTTCAGGTTTAGCACCAGTGGTGGGAAGCTGCCTTAATTTTTTTATGACTAGATTCTTTCAATTTCACAGGGCTAATTCCCGCAAGCCGCTGAAAATGCACACTTCAAGGAGAACAGAAATTGTTGTTACGCTTTGTGGTGCCTATTTATGCAGCTGCCTGATGCTCAATGGTTAGAGTGTGCGGCGTTTGTGCTGGTGAAACCGCTCTTTAATTTACTGATCGGCAATGCAAGGTTTTTTTAGATGTGAAGCATCTTATGGCGAAGCTTAATCCGGTGGTGGTGTGCGGCGTGACCTCCCTTACTGCGCATGCGCAAACCCTTTCAAAAAAAATAAAAATAAAAAACCTCCTCTCCCCCCTCTCTCTCCTCTAGGCATCCCTGCCCACGCTCCCACTGCGCATGCGCGTCCCCCCCTCTCTCCTCTCCTACGCTCCCCCTCTCTCGCCACACGACGCAGACGCAGGCAGCGTCTGCTAGCGAGTTTCTTGGTTGAAAAAACCGACTGCTCGCGCTGCACAACCGTTCACTGTCCATCCCGTATATATGGCAATGGATCTTGACCTCCAAGGTGGTGCCGGTGGGAGATTTCTCCTGTGCGTTGTTGAACAATAAAAATTCGCAGCGTGCGCGTTAACTAAAAGCGCACTGCGGGTCTCTGTGTCCAGTCGGAGTCTTCTATCTCTCATTGCCCATTAGCAGCGATTGGCATGTTCCAGCAGGAAACACCGGTCCATCACTGCGTGCTTTGCGCCTCCTCAGTTTTCTCTCCTGCGCAACGCTGCGATAGCGCCAGCGTCAACGCCACCGCCAGTGTAAGTGTTAGCGCCCGCTGCTTCACATCTACACATGGTTCCCTTTAGCGGAAGATGGTGCAATTTTTTTTTATGTTGTTTTTGTTTTGGATATGTGCATCTTGCAGCAACCTTCCCTTGATCTATCCTAGCAGTGGAGCTTTCGCGTCAGCATATTCCTGTGAAGTCGGTGACCCTTTGAATAAAGAGAGAAAGAGAGAAGCAAGAAAAGAAAGGGAAGTTTGCAGACACATGTCTGGTTTACCACCTAGCAATGGAGGAAAGATTCATACATCCGTACACTTGCACACAGGGTATAAAATTAAGATTACTAAAGGATAAGCATGCACTTCTTTCAAATACTAAATACCAGAAGAGGAATACTGGGAGAGCCAAGATACATTTCTTTTCTCGTTTTAAATACGCCTTCAAATTGTTGTGTGAGCGAATATAGATGTGCTTTCTCATCATGATTGTCATAACTGGAATTAAGCTCGAGAAAAGTTTACAATCGAGTTAAGGTAATGCCTTACTCTAAGTTACTGTTCTGGACGCCTCTGTGAAAATGGCGCCATAATAATAGCTCCTTTGTATTCTCGGTAAGAGCTGAAACCACGCGCTTGAAAGGATAATAATAGTGTAAAAATTGGGATTCTGAAGCTCGTAATGGGCTTTCTCTCGCAATACCATGCGTGCTAACGAGGCGTCGAGGCATCATAAAAGAGCACCGCTTTAGCGCATTGCATTCGCTGTGTCGATGCGCTAAGCAATTTTGTCGTGACATACGTTAGCGCCGTTTTTCGCACATTTGCTTTTTTTTTCTTTCGTGTCACGCAGATTTCTAATCACGTCGTGCAGTTACATACGCCGAGAGCTGAGTCAGCCTGTTTTAAATACATGCTAATCGATACCAAAAATAAAAGCTACACAAAAGAAACGCAGACTGTACTGCGGGGAAGAAAGAACGCCGGTAACACATTTTCTCTTTAGTTTCGCCATCAGACGCAAATTACGCAAGCTCATTACTGAGGTGCACCTCGGGACCCATATGCAGCTCCAAGCGACAAGAGTGAGTTCTCTTTAACCATAATTAGGAAGAAGTGGGGGGAAGGGGTGTGTTCGAAGGGCAGTAACCACTCGCAAGGGAACGCATGCAATCACTAAGGATGGGGCTCACATGTACGGAAGCAGTGGTTGGCGCTCACTCTCACCGTTGAAGGCATAAGGAAGAGGGCCCACCAAAGGCGTAAAGGCGCAAAGGCGAAAAATGCGTGAAACGCGTCAATTATGCTGCTGCCGAACGGTAGGTGGTGCTCTTTATGGCATGAAGAACCGCAATAGAAAAAGGAATAAGTTCCCAACGGAGGCGGGAGACACGTTGAGATTATGGATGGTCTGATCTTGTAAAATAATAGGCTTGCAGACAGAACGCGTTATTCCTGCGCTTCGTATATCCTTGTAATGATGTCAGACGGTGGGTGAATTTACAGCAGGTTCCAAGGGTCATATCCCGAAGGCACCCATGCTCCTTGTGGATGGGATCGGTTGCCGCTTCACCGCTTCGAGGGACTGCTGGACAGCGCAGGGTTGCCGTGTTGTTTAATTACTGTAGTCCGAATCATTGATTCGCTAGACAGCGCTTGTGAGATACAAGCTCACATGAAATGAAGGTGAAACCTGAGAGACTATGACAAGCAGAAAAAAGATATTACAGACTATGGTAGTATAATGAGTTGGAGTAGTTTGACGCTACTCATATGTTTCAAAAAAAATGAACTGATACGAAGTCTACACTCCACTATAGCAAAACATCTGATACAATCTCGCAATGAGAAATACATTGTTTAATTACCCATTCCCCCCCCACTTTTAACCTCCATCGCGTTAGTGTACGTTGTCTTATCATTCAATACGGTGGTTCTCAAGTGACCAGCCCTGAAGCAGTTGCGCCTGCATAATCGATGGCTTTACTCAATGGCATTTTCTCGCATGAGCGGTGCTGTTTAGAGAGGTCTCAAATGAACAGTAAAAGAATAAAGGGGGCTTGGGAAGCCTTGAACTATACAGTCGTAGCAATCGCGCTGCGAAGACGGATCCGCATTCTACAAACTTTTTTATTTTCCTCTCTTCGGAGTAAGAACGAGCAACGAGTAACGAGGCATTGTTACTGCTCACAATGTTTGCGTTATCGATAGATGGATGTTCTGAATGGTAGTCGGAGGCAATCGCAAGCACATGCGTGATCATGAATCGACAACCTAAATTACTGTGCCGTGAAATAGTTGGACGCATTTCCTTGAATCTATACCAATTCATTTCGTTAGGGGAACATTAATCTTATGCGAAGAAAATTTTACAAGTATGTCTTTGCCATTAAATGCGCCAGCGTTTGTACGTCGACTCAATGTGCCTTATGTGCGTCCGTACGTCAGGTGGTCTCTCGGTCACGCAAGACGAATCGCTGTAAAGTAATGATTGCATGAAGAAAAACCAATTTTCTATGAGGTGCTTGACTTCAAATCCAGGGGCCCATTACGACACCAAAATCAGACCAACCTGTGAAGTTAGCGGAAATCAGTCTGCTTAATAGCAACAGTATGGACGAATGTAACCCTGAATTTTCTTAGCTTTTTTTTCAAATCCAACATTCGCGACCTGTTTCTCTTCGCATCACATTTTACCTATTTTTGTCATAACCACATGACAAAGTTTTTTTCACACTTATCTGGATGTCTGTCCACAGTGAGCTATCGTAATAAGTTAAAACTACAAAATGAAACAAACCTGGGAACGGTCTTTATTCTTGGTATCGTAAATATCAAGTTATGCGGGAGAAAATCAAAAATATTTAATTTCGCAGCTCCGCGCGACGAAAATTGATCAGCCCGAGCTACACAATGGTCACGTTGTAAGATTGAAATTTCTCTTCGCGGGCTTATAATGACAATAAAACAAAGCTAAGTCAGCGCATGCAATCATTCCTAATATTTTACCGGCATTCAAGTTCGTATTCTCTCTTAAGATATGTTATTCTGTCGTCCTCTAGAGCCTCGTTTTCCTTGATTCTGTTTGAGGAGCCCTAGTCGCCTTTCATATTTGCATGCGCTATGTTTCGCGTGTTCGACGTTCATTACGGAGCCGTGAAATATTACTGCGGTGCTGGAGCTAATTAACCTACTTTCGAATTTGGCTCCCCTGTTTCTGTCGTCGTCGGCATAGTTCTGCTCGACGATTGCGGAAGTGCAGAGGTTCGGAGACACGCAAAAGCACGACTAATTTTCCAACTAACTCATTTCCTGCCGCTGCGGAACTACGGAGACCGCCTGAACAATGACTGTTTTCTATAGGAGCTACACGATGGCTCAGACCTTAGTTCGGTGAGACAGCATACGAGAGTATGTGCGCGCGTTTCATTTTGTTTTTTTCAATTGAGCAGAAGAGCGGTGTGAGAGATAAGCAGTGGTTTATCTTCAAAAGTTTCTGAGCATTTTACCGAGCAAAACCGTTAGGCTATTCTTTGTCCTTCTTTCGAAACAACGACTACCAACTTCTTAACGCAGTTAAGCCTATTTAAGCTGTGTGATGACCGTAATGGTGGCGATGTGATCAAATAGCATGCGGTTTCCATCGCGGTGATGACTAACAGTGTGACAGCCTGCTGAAGACAATGAGATTTTGCTATTATGTTGAAACTAGCATTTTTACTTGACGCAACACTTTTCAAGGGGTAATAGGGAAGGACCTGCTTCAACAATGTGTTCCGCATTGGGCTTCGCTGCGGGGCAAAATGTTTCAAACCAATCACTGGGCCAAGACACAGTCCCTGTGCATTTGAAACTGGGCATGCGCTGCTTTTCAGTGACGAAAGAAAACAAATTAATCTGAAAACGTTTTCCGCACCGACTTGTATCAGAACCGCGTTATGTATATTTCGACAGTGTTATGGAATCAAGTAATATACCTTCACACAAGCCTCAAGCGAAGACTTCTCATCGCTCAACAGTACAACAAACACGTCAGCTGGGAATGGGGAATAACGGCTCAATTTCGACGTGTACATTTTGCTACAAAAAATAAATGCGAATTGTATTTTCCTGCTTTATTCCTTATACTTTTCCTGTGTCCTATAACTTGTACTTCTGCCTGGAATCAAAGAACAGTTGTTGCAGTGACCTTTTAGTAATGCGCACAACGACGCCTTTCATCAGTTAGCAGAGCAAGTTTTCTGACTTTGATGATTGCCGCTGTGTGATCCTAATGCCAAACTTTATTTATCTTGTAGGCCTAATAATGCAAATGCGAAAATGAAACATAGCTTTTGTGAAACCAATGGTCGCCTGATCATTTATATAACATTGTCGATTTGAGAGACACTTCATTTCTCAGCGATAAGTATATACCAACTCCTTGTCATTTGACACAAAAAGTAAACTGTATACTTTAGCGGAACAAAGCTTGGTGAAGGTTTTCTGATATATTTTATACTATTTAGAAACGCCTATTCGAACTATACACATATAATAGTCGTCACTGGCATCATTACTTGCCGACTACTGCTAACTCGACAATGTGAGCGTCACCTTTGCGGATGGGACTGTTGGAATGCATTGTAACTTCTGCTTCTGGCTAGCTCCCGGCATGTGAGCAAGACAGAGTAAAAGCGTAAAAAGACTCTGTTTCTCTCTTTTCTTATAACTAGCTTATCTGTTTCCTTCGATAGGTTATTACATTATTCAGCGTCAGCGTTACTGCCTAACAAAAGTGATGTGAGGTTCGTTTGCTTTTTCATACACAAGTATTTTGTACGACTACCTTCGCGGGAAATCTGCCTGTCACATAAACCATTGCATAATATATTGGTGTTTTAAACTAAAACTGTTTAGCTCGGATCTGCAAAACAAACAAAGAAAATAAGAAATAAAGCTATAAAGTAGAAGCGAAAGAATATTAAATGACATACTAATGCCAGACTTCAGCCGAAGCACCCATGTGAAAGCCGGTAAGTGGCGACGCTGTTTATGACATAGGGATTATTGTATAGCGCATAGGCATGCCCAGGCTTCCCCATTAAGGAGGGGGGACGGGTGCAAAGTTCCATTGCAGTGCACCCCCCACCCCCCACCCCGCGGCTCTTCGGTCGAGTCAGAGTCACACATGCTACGCAAATGGATGAAAAAATGATAATGAAGCAATGACGGGCTTTTCGCAATGGCCTGCCTTCTGTCCTTCGTTTTCCGGGAGAAAATGTGAGATGCAAGCAGTTCCTGGAACGCAACATCCGGGTCCTCCGGCGGCCATTATCGTCAGAAACCTGCGTGACCGTAAGCCTCCTTTTCAAACAATGTCGCGACAGGTCTAACTGCGTAAAAAAAATGGCATATAATTTCTGCATACAAGATACATTTTAAAAGCATAGTTGGGCGGCTTTGTACAAGTCAGTTTAACACCGCGAGCTGATGCGTTTCAAAATAAATCACAGTTTCGCGTCGTGGGCGAAACAATAAATGTGATAGTAACAAATTGGAACGTCATACAGAGAAAGGCTAGCAGCTAACTCTTTTGGATCTAATGTCACGTCGCGGTGCGAATCATTGGTGCATGGGAATACGGTTTCTTCAGGGACCGAAGCGGTTTTCGTGCTCTCTATCGTCTTCACACGAAGTAAGCGGTGAAAGCACACCACGTATATGATCCGTCTCCTGATGTCTGTCGAGAGAGCGTGCCTTTTTGGTGAAAGTTCGCAGCGGCTGCTGAGATGACGCAGTCCCCCCCGTCCCCAGATAGGGCCCCAACCCCGGTAGCCTTTCATGCTCCTTCGGCCGAAAAAACCTGGATGGCGCGTTTCCTCGATTCTTGAGGAGCAATCGACGGCAGGCCACGCACTCGGTGTGCTGTTATCGCATGCACCCTTCGTGCGAATGAGGTGGCCGCCTGGTTTCAACTCTTCTGCAGCCTCGTTCATCATAAGCTCTCACGCGCTTTTAATTCCTCCTGCGTAGTACATTTTATGAGCGGGGCGACGTCAATTTGGACTTTATATGGAACATTACGGTGACGACGACGGCACAAAGCCGCCGAAATTGTCCATATAATTTCTGACCAAATTTGGCTTTTTGCAAAATTCCATAATTTAACGACGCTCCTACATTTCATTAAACATGTAACTATTCCAGTGTAAAACTGGTCGCAAATGAAAAACACAAACTAAAGACATCATTCACGACATTTCATTTTGCTGGTTATTTGGGAAATGACTCCTTATGTAATTCAATCTGCTAGCTAAGGGACAAAACACTGGGTTGTGAGCCCAAGGCTGGGATGCGTTCAAATCACTGCAGCGCGGCCTTCGCTGTCTGCTTAATTACCTTAATTACGCTGGCATGCGTCGGCCCACATTTTCTGGCAGTCTGAAACGCCGATAGAGTGAGGTCTTGCGGAATGAACTATAAAAATATGAGACCGGCAGATACCGAGAAGACATCATTGATCGAAAGAAGTGCCAATCCAAAGGTAAAATATATATATGTCCCGGAACGTTTTTCGAAAACAAAAATGAAACAACGTGAAAAAGTAATTTGATAAAACACGTTGGGTGCTAGCTGCTGGAGAGGACGCATGAACAGTGGGAATTTTCGATTGGTGGATGGGTGCGATTTCCAGTGAGAGCCACTGCTGCGGGATCTGTTCCGTTTCGGCTGAGTGGAAGCAGTCACGTTCGTAGACAACGCCCATACTGCCGCTCTGAGCGTTCCTACGCTCAGTGCGGCAGTGTGGGCGATGTCTGCGAACGCGTTTCCTTTTTTTTCGGCATAACCGTGAACTCGAGTTAGAAGGCGTTGCCGGCTCTGATAGACGAAGCTCGTATCTGCAGTTTCCGAGGAAAAATAAAAATGATAATAAAAATCACAAGCGATACGTTTAACGTGACAGAATGCACGCATGTTCAGAACCGTGGCTGGGTATGTGGTGCTGGCGGCGTGTTTTCGGCTGGATACGTATATGGCACCTTCAACTCAGTCAAAATGGAAAGAAAAGGGGAAATGCGAATATCGCCGCACTCTTCATGAGAGAGATGAATGGGTTAGGTGTTCCAGTTACGTTCTTGCTTGGCTTATTTTCTTGCTTCGTCGGACTGCTGTTCGCGATGGTGTTCGTATGAAGATGTTATTGCAAGCTAATACTGCCACGCAAGAAGGACAATGTGCACTCACATGCTCAAATATAGAGTGCGAACGACAATAATGAAGGTGAACACATGAAACTTCAGAAGGTAAAATAGCACACAAAACGCCACAGCTTTTAATCCGACTGCTGTGGGAATTATAAATGGGTCCAAAGAGTAAGCGAAAGAGACAGACATATTTCGCGTTTTTACGGCCCCTTTTTTATGCGACTTTACTCTCAAACGTCTTTACGTGATTGTGTTAGTTTGACAAACATTATGCCTCGTATTTTCAACGTGATAACCCCACATGGTGGAAGAGAATTTTACTTAATTTTTCTTTTGTGTGAGAGGAGAAGTCTGACTGGTGAAAGAGCTCCCGAGTTATGCAGCAATCACACCTGATAAGAAACATACAAAAACATAGTTGGTAGTTGTAAATAATTGTGGCCCGTTACCCATTTATTGTACTGGAAGGACAAAAGAAAGTGTGTCAGGTGATTGCTTATACATAATTATCGTATTACTTCGTTCCAAATATAATATAACCCATGGAAGTATGGGATGCCAGAGCTCAAAGTATAGTGCGGGAGAAAAGCTGTACAAAAAGAGATAAGATGCCCCAAACAGGCTGGCCCACGTCCCGCTTCATGGATTTATCTTTGTCTATACGGCCTTGACTTGCCTGGCGTGTTAGATTTAATGAATTCCTAGATCGCGTCAGGTGGAGTCGCTTTGAATGGTGGCGGCCTGAAAGAAATTAAACTGAAAAGAAAATACTGCGCCCTTTGTCCTAGTAGCGAAAAAGACCAAGGAAGAGGAGGAGGAGGGAGGGAGGGAGGGAGGAAGGAAGGAAGGAAGGAAGGAAGGAAGGAAGGAAGGAAGGAAGGAAGGAAGGAAGGAAGGAAGGAAGGAAGGAAGGAAGGAAGGAAGGAAGGAAAAACAAGCCTTTAAGCGCACTCACTTCCGATTTGCTATCCTACGTAGGGCCGAAGGGAATTAAGAGATTAGAACATAAAAAAGAACATAAAAAAGGACATCAGAAAGAAGTGAGCACACAGAAACTCCTTGTGCAGTTCGAACAACACTGGCGCGTACCATGGAGCGGTATAGAAAAGATCAAATTTTCAAAAAAGGTTAGGGAGGGGGGGCAAATGAAAGGATAGTGTAGATGCGGTGGTGCATTGGATATCAGACAATCTGTTGGAGCAGCAGCAGTAAACAGCACGCGTGTCGCTCTATTCAGAAGTTTGTGTGTGTACCGCAGACATAAGAGACGTAGATTTTATAGTTATATCAAGTTATGTAGGTTACTGCCTGCCACCAAGCCGTGAAGACAAAATAGATAAGTGTAAATATCAGACAAGTTAGTTATTTGTCTTTTTATTGCTATATGATGGCAAACACTTCTTGCACTATCCTGCAACTATAGTATCTTACATTTGAAGTGCTCTATTATAAGGCCCGTAATTATCGTAGCCAGTGGTCGAATGATATCAAATTCAATGGCCAGATTATTTGAAGTTTGTCCTTAGTATTACGTTCCATCTTCAGGAAAGCCTTTACTGTGCTTGAAAACCCTATTACTTCGCCATGTATGCTTACTTATGCGAAACGTGCTTTGAAGTGTTACGCGGGGGGCATAAACTGCGCTCTATAGTTCCATGTGCCACACAAATCCCGACTTTATTGAGAACAAATCGTGTGCTTTGTTTTCAATTGTATCGTCAGGCCTGAAGTGGTCCCCCCTCTTCGAAATATTCCTGGCTCGCTAGTGTCAATAAAGCACAATAAAAGAAACACCCTATTGCAATCAGCGACGATAATATGGAATGGAATCAGCGACGATAATTTCTCGCGCACGAGATATGGAATGAGCAGCCTGTCATACCGTGTCCCATGCTTGCTCAATGAATTTGAAAGAAATGGCATTCGCATAGATAAATCTTCAAGAAATGCAATAAAGCGGTATGTGGTTGAGCACTTGCCTTCAAAGCAGTAGAGCGCGTCACGCAACCTCTATAAAATAATTTGCGAGTTACATATTATGTTCTAATTTTTTCAGTTCTTTTTTGAAGTTGAATTATACACATGCTTTATTTTTTCATTAGCATAGTTGTGATGTTTATATATGCATGCATAAGTATTTATGAGTCTTTATAGCGCATACAAATTTTGTATGTCTCATTTGTGCAAAATAATCTGTGTACTTTCATTATTGTACATTAATTCCGTATTTCCGCTTCAATGATGCACTATTTCATATTTTTAACATCTTTTGTTTGCTCAAACGAACTGTATGTTTCATAATTGTCATGTAGTAATTTCGATGTATATCTTTACTTTTGTTGACTACTCTGCTACATATGAGAACTAGAAATGTTTAGTACAAATGTAGAACTACAGCTGTTTAGACGCATGGTACGTTGTTTTCTGGCTGTCAGGAATTGGGGCAAGGACCTTTGTCAAGCTGCTAGATAGCAGCTTTTTGTTCTTGTCCTCGTGTTCATTATCTTGCTGTAATGAATGCCAAATAAAAATTGATTGATTGATTGATTGATAATGCTCGTGTAGCGTACGGCCGACTCAGTGGAAGAAAATTTAAAGCAACGGCGGCAGCAGACTAAGCAATCAGTTCACAGTGCACTCGGCCGATCTTCAGTTTGCCTTTCATTTCAAACTTGAACCTAACCACGGAAAACTGGATGATTGCACGCACCACTGAGTACCCCTGTTCACGTTTAGTCTACGATGTCGTGCATTGTTTGGAAGGCTTAGTTGAGATTAGCGACAGAGACTCGCTCCATGCCATTTCGTCAAACCGGAAACCTTATTCTAAAAAGCGTCGTGCTAACGACATAGAAAGAAACAGCAAGCTGCCACTAACAGACGACGACATCAGTTCGTGTAGAATACAGCTTGTCGGTGCCTGTGGGCCTGCACTGGGAACCTGGCAGTCCTAAAATTAAACGTGTTCACTTCCAGTACGATGCGTAGTTGGCAGCAGTGAAAAGCACAGCAGCATCATGATTTCGCTATGTAGAAGAGCGCAGCTGTTTGGGCTTGCTTCATTTTTATTCTCCGTAAAGTTAGTTCAGTCTTCATAGTAACTTTTGTCTAAATTCACAGTTCGAAAAAAAATGAAAAGAAAAAAAAAACTAAATATGCTCTTTCTTCACCGATTTCACTGAAACATGACTTGGAACGACATTGCCGGGATGGTTATAGCTTGTCTGTATTGCCTATATTTCATCGTGAAACGCCGAGAAAATTTGTCGCAACATAGTATGTGTCGTATGTTTCACAGATTGATATTTTTAATATCTATTTCTCTGGACTGCATTGTTTAAAAAAGAGCATACGAGTTAACAATGGACACATGTTTTGTAGGACTTTGTTTTGTCAGACATTTAATTGCTTATTTAGCCGCCCAGAATATATTGTAGTTGTAGAGGCTTGCAAATTTCTCGGTGTGCGTGTATGTGTGTGTGTGCGTGTGCCTGCATGTGTGTGTGTTCCCTAGTGGCCTAGTTGTGTGTGTGTGTGTGTGTGTGTTTGTGTGTGTGTGTGTGTGTGTGTGTGTGTGTGTGTGTGTGTGTGTGTGTGTGTGTGTGTGTGTGTGTGTGTGTGTGTGTGTGTGTGTGTGTGTGTGTGTGTGTGTGTGTGTGTGTGTGTGTGTGTGTGTGTGTGTGCATGCGCGCGTGCGTGTGCGTGTGCGTGTACACTTGTTTAACGAAAGAAGGGGAATTTGAAAGGGTTTGTTTCCTTTGTTACCCAGAACATTTATTACAACGAAAAATCAAAGAAGCCAGGGAAAATATAGGGAAGTTTATTTGTAGTAAATATAAAGACGCATTTACGACAAATAAACTCTTATACATTCCTTGGTTTGATTGTCTGGTGGTTGGGATTAATGTAGTCTGTGTCTAATTAACTTAACTAGAAAAAAATGGGCTTGGGAAAAACTTACATTTATAAATAACTGATTATGCGAACTAGTTAGTGAATTTTTCTATCTACTGAGCAACCACTTTCGGGAGCAAACCGTTGCTATCAAAATTAGCAGCAACGCCTGAAGTTTTAGAAACTAACGTGTAATAATGCAGGAGGTGCGTAAAGAATTCTTAGTGGAACAGGGGAAAATGGCGACAGTGTTCCGAAACACGGAAGGCACCTCTGTACTTTTTTTTTTTGTTTTAAAAACCGAACTTCCAGCTGCAGCCACACACATATACTAGGGGGGCGGGGGTGGGGGGGGCATAAGCATTAATTTATAAGCAGAACAGACTCTTGCGGAGATAAAGGGGATACTACAGATGGATTGGAAATTTGGGCGCGTAGGTATACTCGCATAATGAAATCCCGCTGTTCTACTCTGAAACATCAGGTAGTTAACACAAAAAGGCCTACAAAATAAGCGTAACGAGTGTTGCGTTCATTCCATGGATACTTTGTGATTTTATTCCACACCCGCTGATCGCTTCCTCGTGCCTTGTATGGACGTGGTCTAGTGACATAATAACGAAAACCTTCCGCTTAGCTGAAATTGCTGTTTTACGCAAAAATTTGAAATCAGAAAGAGTTGAAGAATCTTTCTATCTACCATGTTCAATCTCGCGTGCTTTCGTATCTCTGGCAACAATCGGTGTGCTTCCTGTTTTTTATCTATTCCTTCTTCCTCATCCTCCCTGAGTTTAGACACTTACTACACATTGCAATTCTCTTGCTTTGAACACTTATGCAAATAAGAATCTCCCCATGCTATGCAACAATAGGAACGCATCTCCGGCAATGAGAGTAAAACCGCTGTTTGATAAGCTCAATTTCTGAGAACACGTGAGCAGGCAATTTGTTCTGTCACGCTCTCTTGGATGTGCTACAAACGTACAAATTACTTCTATTGGCAAGAATATAATGAGTCATTTGAATTTATGGCATTTTTTTTCGTACTTGTCATCTCATGTGCCTTTCCTGCGAAACTCTGAATTTAACTTCGCTTTAAGGAGGGTGCAAGTAAATATTATGGGAACAAAGTTGTTCCGCTCTTGATAGCGGCTATGAGTATAGGATTACAATGCCCGTGGGGTTGATTTCAACCCTTTTACATTTCGTTACAAGAGCTTCATTTATGCTGCTACGTGCGTTAAAGATTCAAAATACTGAGGTCTCTTAGTTCGAGATTCTCCTTGAGGTACCTTAAAGTCATGCTTCTGTCTCTCTCCTGTGAAAGAAGGAAATGTTTTGTGTAACTGAAAAAGTCATCAACGCGAAGTGCAACATGCATACACATACACAGACAAGCACAAAAAATATATGTATACTGACAAAGAACCACTATACGTGGGCATAGGGTATTGCGTTCCATGCTGTACGAGAAGAAGCTACCGGAAAGATGGTCCTTTGCATGTTTCATGGTGGTGCAAAAGATTCAGCGGGGAACGTGGAATTATTTTTGGGATTAGGCGTTTCTGTTTTCATAGTTATTATAATTTTCGCTTCCGTTATTTCGGGCATTTCTTCTACGCACTCGCATTTCTTTCTGCTCGGCGTCTCGCTCAACCCGGTTTAAGTCCATAAAACCGAGGGTAGAGAGAAAGAAAGAGAGGGGGGGCAGAGAAATAATGGAAGATTCTGAGTGGATGGTAGTAAAACCTTGCAGTCTCGTATCATTTCGACTCTTCGCTAGAGCAAAACTGCAGCGGGACTCTGCCTGAAACACGTGCACAAAAAATCATGAACCGAGTTTGAAAATGACAGTAAAGTCGACGCAATGCATGGTTTAGAAGCAAGCTACGCTGTACGCCCCTAATCTCGCTTGCGCTGCAAAGCATGAGAGCGCGCGGATAAATAGCAGGCGTTCCGGCTTCTTTGCGCCCCACATATTTCTTTCCTAGGAGTCGCTATGTGCTGTTCCTTTTTCTTCATGTTTTTTTTAGCGCGAAGTCCATAGTGGCCTCTAGAAATCGTCCCTTTCGTACCCTCTCAATGAATGTAGTCGTGTTAAAGCCTGCATACCACCAGCGGTGATGCGCAGGTCTGTTTTTCGCGCAGGAAAAAGTGAAAACCAAACCGACCCCCTAAATCTTAAGAAAACAAGAAGAGCAATGGAATAAAAACAGCACCCAGTTTATTGCTGTGAATGGGGCATCTTAAAGAAAGTTCTGCGTAGATAATAGAAGGAAATACGGTTGGCAGAAAAAATAAATACAAAACAAGATAACTCTTAGTAAGCACGCAAGGAAATGTAGGAACAAATACTTTGAGCGTTGAAGTGTAACTCCAGCAAACATTCAGCAGGAACAATCAGATAACGTCCAGGACGGGAGCACACATTGTGAACCCAGATGAAAGCAACATCCGCTTTACGATTCTTTAGACTTCCGGTTGTTCGAGGTACATTTCCGCTTCCGGTTCTTTCCAACTTGTTTCTTTCTGTGCCGTCTCAGAGTTTTACAGCTAGTTCCTTTTCAGTTCTTCTCGCATCTATGTCGATCTTGTCACAATGTCACTTCTCTGAGACGCTTTCTGTAAGAACGACAAGCTAAGAACCACACTCCTTCAAGCGGTTCTTCTATGGGGAATAGCTGACTACTTTAGCTCTTCATATTGTTTATGCGATCTAAATAGGCTAGCACTATTCAGATGAAGTGAAATAAACTTGTGTTTCTTTCTGTAGTGATTTTTACAAATCAACTGCATTCGGGTGGGCTGACGTGCGAGTTGATTGCAAAAGATTACGATAACAGCCATTGCGTCCCATCCTTTTTTATGTTGTAGCATATTTAAACACGGTCCTCTGGAGAATGATTGGCTTAATGTAAAAAGATTGTGCCAAGTAAATATTGATGCTTGAATGGTTCAATTTAGTTTTTTTCATCGGTTTCTCATTCCTTCAAACACATAAACATAGAATAATTCACAATATTAGTGTGCTCGCATTCAAGGCATTAGCCCATTTTGCTGGCCATTCACTGCATATGTCATGATGATCATTACCTCTTTTGCTACGGTGTTAAAATGTTATCCAGTGATATATTAACATTATTAACACAATCTCACTTCAAGCTTTCGAAAAAGAGCATTGCTATTTACTGCTGCGAAAATCTGCAGCCATACAGCGTAGTACAAAAACTGCTAAATATGTGCGCCTCCAAGACTTGGCAAGTAGATGGGGAACATGTAAAAATAACGCAAACGCAGTGTTCAACTTGCTAGCAATTGGTGTTAAATTTTTCATTAGTGGCACCATGATGCCATCTTCGAGCTTATTCAACTACAGTCATTGTGTTTTAGACCATACGAAGCAGAACTTTATGCATACTGAGTGGTCATTGAAACAGTCATTTAAAGTCAAATCCAAATTGAAAACTTTATGCCTCAACAAGAACATGTTGCGAGGAGGGCAGGTAAAAGCTGTTAGAACAGCTTGAGTAGCCCTGACCCGCTAGTATACAGGGCAGCACAGAACCATGCGGCTAAGTACAACCTAACAAAAGAAGAGTATGTTTCACAATGTGCTTAAAAAAAGATAACAATGCAAGCATAGATAAAGGAAGTGGCCACATCACATCATTATACAAACACTAATCGGAGTTGGTTTTGGTGATACACAAGATATGTTAATGTTATGTTCCCTAGTTATGCGGTTTAGAAGTGTGGGCAGTTGAAATTTTAACATTTGATTTCCGTAATTTGTTCTACAATGTAGTTGAAATTGTGCATTGTATACGTCATGACTTTCGTAATTTGCGTGAATGGCACAGTGATGGCTCTACGTGTGCACAACACAGAAAAAAAAATTTCTATATAAAATATTCAGATTAATGATGGTTTAGGCATGTAAAATGAAGTCTGTTGAAGACAGATAAGTGCACAGCGCATGCGCAACACGCACTGTCACTCGTTATTGGCAATAAGTGTGTATTGGTTCGCTAGATGAGTCAATATAGTGTTCTGTTAAAAACCACTACAAATAAGACGTCGCTTCTCCAAATCGTCCCTCCACCAAAAAAGAATAGGCCTTTGTCTAGAGGCGCTGATGTGTGCTGGGAAAGCAGCACAACCAGAGCTTGCGTTTCCCTCGTGATGGTATCGCATCTAATCACGGATAGTTGCTCTTGTGAACGCGCAAGTCGATCTCGTAAGCTTTGGAGTCATTTCACAGGCCAAACAGAAAGGAAGCCCTTCTGGCTGATGAAAGCAATGGAACACGGCATGAGGTGCGAAAATGACCTTCTTTCAGAAATGTACAGCGTATACAGCACCAATGTAAATAAATAATTCACGAGTGACGATGCCATTGCAAAAGCCATGCATGGGGATTTCCTCCCCATGATTCTCTGTGGCCTTTTCTAGCAACGAAGTTTTCGCTGGGAACACTTGCTCTGGCAAATCACCTCATTCGCATTCTCCCACGCAAAAACAAAGCGCAATTTCTCGCTACGCCACTGTCGATGGCCTCGTTACAAGAGCAGTCATTGTACACAAAGGTGCTCTGAGGATTTGAATCTTTTCGCGCCGGTCCATATACGCGTAGAAAGACCGAAGATAGCATCTAATATTGCAAGGAAAACACACAAATTGCTCACGGGAATTCGCAAACACCCCATGTATTTTGCTGCCTTCTTCTTTTCTTTGTTGTAGAGCAAAGTTCGGAGTATGCAAGGTGGGGCTGCAGGCTTTCTAAAATATTCAGTACGAGGAACAGAAAAACCGTTCGGTGAATCAGTACAATGAAAGCCGAAAGTAGAGAGCATAAAAACGCAATGTGTCATTACCCTGAAATTCATCATCACGAATGATATTTTGAAACAATGTATAATAAATATTTTTCACAGCTTGCGAAACACAGAATGCGCTTTCAGCGATTCCAGAGCAATACAAGAAACGTATATGCAATTAAGACAGTGCATATCCGAAGCGATTCAATCGGGGGACAGCCATAAAAACTGCGTATATCACTGGTGCGTGACGACCAGAAGGGCTAAAGTTGTGAAAACACGCTCTGTAATATGATACGGCGCACGATGACATGAAGGCGTTAAATACACACGCACGCAAGCTGACACGAAAAGCGTTCTCTTCTTATACAGGTCTATCTAATCGATGCCAGTGAGTGCGCTGGTGCTTTGATGAGGGAGGTGGATATCGACTTTGTATTATCGGCAGGGCCTTCCATGCGTGAACCCGCAGCGGTCCACGTCTTTGCCTTCCTGTCTTTCTTTCGTTAGAGTTACCGTTTAACTGTCTTACTTCCTTTTCTTTTTCGGCAAGCCATGCTCACTTCTTCTTACATCTTCTCTGCGGTTGCCAAGGCAGCCGGTGCGCTCGCTATCCCGCTGTTTCCTTTGTTTCTTTATATCTTGGCCTTGCCTCCTGTGCAGCAGCGGTCGTGAACACGGGCAACGACGGCTCGTCCGCGCACGTTGACCTGGCCTGCTGCTGCAGTGGCTGCTGCCTCTGCCACGGCACTCTCCCTCGTCGCAAGCAGCTGTTCGCTGGGCTTCTGCCGCATCCTCCGGTGACAGCAGGCGTTGCATATTGGAACAAGTTGGCTGTAACGCGGAGTATGCGCTTTTCGCGAAGCGCGGAATAGCCGAAGCAAGCATGCACTGCGGAGCTGCGAACAACGTCGCGTACGAAGAGCAAATTCCGCGTTTAGGAAACCGAAAATATTGTGAGAGAATGGTGGTGGAAAGTATGAATGAGGGAAAATGAATACAAACAAAACAGACGGAAAATAACGTTAGATGCTTTATACATATAACCCGTTAGAAGTATGCCCTTGCTCTAGTTTATTTTGCCGTCACGAGAAAAGAGTCGCCTAGTCCTATAAAAGTAACGAGTGATTTCTTTCTTTGCTGCGAATACAGCGCACATGGGAGCTCTGCAGGGCAAGCACCCAGAGAATGCGTAGGTATACAAACACAAAACGCTGTCACCTACTTTACACATATATTCAATGCTACTGGTTACCAAAGTATAATCGGCTTTGCTTGCTTAGCGGTTACGGTGTTTGGCTATAATATCCCTCGAAGTGGTTTCAAACTGAGTCACGGGGGCCGCACTTCGATGCGGACATACTTAATATACCTGTTGATGAAGGCTTATATATACTCTGAAGACCCTACGGGTTCAATACTAGTTCGCATTCCTCAGTTGCCTGCGTGTAACACAAATGATTTGTGTTTGTGATTGGGCACATAGGAACCTGCCTCGAGAGCTAAAAAAACAGCTAGCTTCAGTTTATGGTGCCATTTAAGAGGCTCTCATATTTCATGCAATAAATTATTTGATTTCATCCCAAAGATTAACTGGTTTAAGTTCGCGTTCTACCTATGTGGTGGTCTTATATAGTCCACCATAACTGCAAAATGCATAGGGAAGTATTGCCTAATGAATGCCACAAGACCGTTGCGTCATAATCTAATGAGAGCTGTTGAAGGCGTAGGAGGTACTTCCATTTCTTCATGTGCAAGATGTTGCCGACATTGGACAAGGAAACATGTATAGGTTCACAATCTAACTTGGAAAAAAAATTCGGCAGATCCCACGTACCATGCGAATCCATGTTACACGAAGCATGCGGAGGGAAGGTGACTGTGGTGGAAATTTCTTGTCGAGTGAAACGCGACGAAATGACGTTCCAGATATGTACCAATATTGTAGGCACAGACATGTGTTGAACAGCGTCATACGTTTTATACAACCAGTTGTTTACACTTGAATAACCATGCCAACAGCAACATGGGTATCACTAACACCAGAAGCGGTAAGCTGATATATAACGCTTCTGCTTGGGAGGGTGATAGCCTTGACAGTGCTACGTAGACCAACTTCAGTGGATGACGCTTAAGTATACCATTGACGTCCACCCGACGTGAGTCCTGCATAATATGAGTACATATGTACTGTTTATAAAATTAGATAGCCAGCACTGCAAACACAATGGACGTTTCACCAACATTACGCCTACATAGGGTCTTTTTCCATAGCAGTTTCGAGACCTGGCGTGGCTCTGTGGTAGAATACTTGATTGCGACGCAGAATACTTGGGTTCAATTCCCGCGGGGACCCTGATATTTATTCTTTCCATTTATCGGGTCAACGCTGTCGATATCAGTTTTTCTTACAGATCTCGCATTTAAAAAATTGGGGGACCCTTAAGCTTCGCCTTTAAGAGTTGAACGCGATAGCAATATCCCGTCCCTAGTATGTAATGGGTAGTATACTTTAAACCAGGAGCAATTATGCGCGGCAAATATGGGCAGGGTTGCCGTTGGGTGGACTTGAAAAGGAGCCAGAATTCAAGCTAAAAGTAGCCAAAGTAGCCATGCAATTTAATATTATCGCCAAATTTGTAGCCAAATAGAAGAAAATGGTATTATGACTCGAAATTTTATAAAATAATTATGATTTTGAGTGTGCAAAAACATAGAAATAAGACCATACTGCCTTCCATCTTGCTCTTCAAGCCACATGTGAGTTGCAAAAGAAGTATTATTTATTTATTTATTATTGCGATAGCAATTATATGGACATTCTCGGCTGGTTTTCGCCGTCGGCGTCGCCGTTGGCCGCCGCCGTCATCCCCCCGTATATGTAAATGTATCGATATAACCGGCCCCGCCCGTCGTTCCTGAGCGTGAAAAGACGCGAGGGGGGGGGGTCCCTCGAGCGACCTTCGATTTTACGAGCGCGGTCGTCGCGGGCGCGCGCGTTATCTCCCCTTCTCGGCGGCCGACAGCGGGACGCCGGTGTACCCTTCTACGTGCTGCGCCCTCAACGCGAAGAGAATGTGGTCAGCAGAGTGTCCCTGGAGCGGCCGTATGCTCTTAAACCAGCGTTTTCTAGAGTTGCGTGAGATCGGATCCAAAAGAGCTAGCTGCCAGCCTCACTTCGTATAACATTACAATTTGTTGCTATCGCATTCATTGCTTCACCCTTGCGGTGAAACTGTGACTTTTTATTTATTTATTTATTTATTTATTTATTTATTTATTTACGTACCGCTAGAACAAGAGGATTGCGGAGAGTGCATAAAACACAACCAAAACTGAATATAATATCTTGAGTAAAAAAGAAGAAGCAGAGTTCCAACAGACTAGTAAGCATCGGGTTTTACAAAATAGAATGACCTCAGAGCGATAACCAATGGGATGACCCACAGTGGGGTGATAAAGTAAGGTGGTCCTGGAGCATTCTTCGCTTGTATATTCTGTGAAATAAGCTGCAGCGGCGAAAATTTCGACGCGCTGCTAGATGGGGAGCGGAAAGGCGGCATTTCGTGGCTCTTATGTTAGCAGTGCATTGTGGTCAGAAAGAATTTTAGATTCATCCTGTTAATATTACATGGTATATATGAGTATATAAATATTCATAGCAATTCACAGGTTATAAAATGCAATGTTGTTCAAGAGGTAAATAGGCCGAGTGTTAGTGTTTCAAAACACTAACCTTGCATTTTCCGACATTTACTTCCATAAATCATTTTTTGCACCCGGTGGCGCAGCAACTATGTCGTAGCAGTATAAATTCAGTGCATCTGCATATATTTATGCAGGATAGTTCTTCCCAGAGAAAGGGAAATTTTTTAGCATTCCCGCCAACAAGTCAGTAGGAACATTGTACTTCTAAGCAGTTTTCTCTTGAAGTCGCAGACCTAAGTTGATTACTAGATTTACCATGCTGAAAGACCAGTTTCATTTAGTGCTGATATTTGTTTTGCGGAGGGACGGGGGGGCAGGGGGTTCTTTGGTGCGCATAAGCCCATTGCAAGGGCCAAGACATGCACGCGCACTAGGTTACGCGACGCGAAAGGCTGAAAATGGTGGCTGATCTTTCGGCTTACTTGTTGTTTTACCTGCAAATAATAAGAAAATTGGCTACTAAATGCGCCTAAACAGAAGTCCAATGTAGCCAAAAAGTAGCCATGGCGCCAACCTCAAATTTTCGTAGCCAGACATGGTCCTAAAGTAGCCAATTTGGCGCAAAGTAGCCACCAACGGCAACCCTGAATATGGGAAATGTTTTCGAACTTGCAATGCACCCACTACGTGGTGTTAAGGGAATACGCGCAGTAAGGTGTGTGCCGTTTGTAATGGGTGGCCGGCTTTAAACTACGAAATCGTTATGATAGTCACATATTCTGACGCCCGATGGCAATGTACGCTTGTACCACGCAATATTCCTGGGATATTACATGTTATATTGCGACGCCTATATAAAGGACGCTTGCGTTTGCGAAGCATGGAAGTTATTTTCAGTGCATTTCCAAGCAGAGGAAGTTATTTTCACAGTATTTTCCAAGCAGAGGCATGGCTGTGTGGTAGAACACCTGCTTGCCACGCAGACGACCCGGGTTCGATCCTCACTCGGACCCGAAAATTTTTATTATTTATTTTATTTGCATCTTTCTCGATTTTTCGGTCACGGACAAGATGATGATTTTTCGGTCGCGAACAAGATGATGATTTTTCGCTCGCAACCAACGACGCCGACACCGACGCCGGAATTTCTGCGAAACGAGCTCTTTAACGCTATCGCGTTAATAACGAATGTCTGTACTCTCCATTCACGGGTAGATATGAACTGTCAATCACCTGTGGCGCATGCCCGTATACCACGGCTCGTGGTATACGGATATGTGCCGGTGGATCCCTGGTAGCCTAGCCCCGGGCACAACCGTTGGGCAAAATAAAGTTTATTCAACTCAATTCAACACTTGTCTGGAGGAAAGGGTTTGACAACGTACGCGACGTGATCTTCACGTTATTCATGTCATGACCTGCCAGACATATTCATCAAACCCTCTTACCATCCCATACCAATTTTGGTCTAATCCCATGTTATGGAAGCGATCACGAGAGCACTCAGACGTAGGCGGCTAGATAGATAGATAGATAGATAGATAGATAGATAGATAGATAGATAGATAGATAGATAGATAGATAGATAGATAGATAGATAGATAGATAGATAGATAGATAGATAGATAGATAGATAGATAGATAGATACGTGAATAGAAACGCCAAAGTGCCTGCAGTTCGCTTAAGAAATGCTTCGCATTAAAAAGGATTCCGTCTTTTCCTCGGCACATTCATCCCACAACGATTGCGCACACGTGCAAAGAGGACTAGTTCTGACAGCTTTACACTTGAGTGTACACCTGATATGAAATGAAAAATTCACAGGCCTTCCACTATTTGAAAATGGAATATCATCATAGCCGTTTGGTTTGCTTATTTTACACTGAAAATTTTCTGTCTTGACATAGCCATTTTCCCTAGCAACGTCATCAGATGCGCGTTGATACTAATTTGACCACTATCGTGGGTCAAGCGCCGCATGCACATGAACGGAAGTATGGCGACGCCGTTCTTTGCTGGATGACATTTATTTTGGGGAGGTACAAGTAGCCGTTGTCGTGGCAAACCTGGGGCACAACTCTCTCTAAGCAACCAGGCACGACACGTTCCCCACACACTGGAACTTGTTAGGGTCAGTCCAACATGAACTGACGGATCGTCGCTGCCGCACACTCAGGCTGCAGTTGGTTATGCACGCCGGTGAACGGTTGAAAGTTGTCAGACTAAACACAGACGATTACAGACTCTGCACCTGGTACCCAAACTGATTCCCGACCAACTCCCGTCGAAGTCTTGCAGAATATCTCGGTACGCGCTGGTCTGCGTTGTAACGAACTCTCCGTGGGACATTTTCGGCCTCATGATACTGAAGATCCTGGCGGGCAATGCGTTTTGCTTAGCTTCAAGATACTGATCTTCGGCAGTCATTTTAATCAAGTGGCGCCGATTAGACTCGCGTTTCTTTTGTGGTTGGTCCTGTAAATGGGCGTGCACCGTGATCATGCCATCTGCCCGAGGCGGCGGGAAACCCAGGCTCCGTGCCACTTACGTGCCGCTTCCGAGAGGGGGTGGGACCACGCAGAGGCGATGATGTGTTTTTTGTCAACATCTAGGACACATTTTTTCGAGATCCTAACCATTAGGAGCTTATCTGTAAAACCATATTTTGGCTTGCATCTTGACAACGTCGTCTTCATGTGCCTCTTCCTTCCACCTTCTGTGAAGGAGTATGATGTGTGCTGCCCGGCGTCTCATTTCTGGTTGAAATATAGAGCAATAAGAGCAAAGGAAGTAAACTAAACATGAATCAATTCGAGATAAGAAAATCAATAAATAGACTACTGCTAACACATCTGACTTCCTGCAATTGTGTTCACTCCAGGTATCTACTTCCGGGCTATGATTTCGCGTCCTGTTTCCACTTCCTACCTCATGATTCGCTTTCGGTTCCACTTCCGCTCTTATTTCGGTTCCACTTCCGCTCTTATTAGAAATACGACGGGACGATAAAAAAAAACTAAAAAAATCACTCTCTTCATGTACTCTTAGTAAAATGATTTAGTCGTCAGATAATGTTTCTTCTTCCAACGTTACTGAAAGAATGGCTCACATTTCATAGGAATTTCAATGTACTGAAAGAATGCACGCCACCGTTACAATTTAAATGCAACCAAGAATTTGAATTTTTTTAACACTAAATCGACTTCACTTCTTTCTTGCGAAAGTTTTGATGTCTGCCATGGTTAAGTTCAATTTAGACAGCTGAAGTCTGGTTCATCGCATGCTGTGAATTTATTCCCTTTATGGAGCAGTGCTTCTTTACAACTGAGGCAATAGGAGGGCTGACAGTGAAAGTTTGAAAGCGACTGCTCCCTTCCGACGATCTCGGCGTTTACATTCACAGACACTCGGAATGAAACGACAGGCTTCAATTTGTAACTGCAATTTCTTCCAGCAGATCGGAATGACTGCAATACGTACATTTTCCAACCTATAAGGAAGGCATGGCGCCATCTTTCGTTTGTGCTTTCGACTCCTGGAACATTTAGAAGCTGCTATAGGATTCATTAGGGTAAGGTAAGAGACATTTAACAATTGAGCAGAACCGTGCTACCGCCTTCGTCAAAAGCAAATTCCAATCCCCAGTCTGAACAACGTCGTTAGACCCTCCAGTCTGTCGTAAGGAGGCTTGTTGATCGCCCTTTTACTGAAGAGAACGCTTTGAAGCCTGCTCTCATAGCACATCAGCCCAAAAAGGCACTCGAGCCCTCCTGCACTTCTTGAAGGCAACGGAGTCGAGCGATTGCCAGTGATACAGTGGATTCTGTGCGAGTGAGTGTTGCGAATGTGTGCACTGGTACTTTTCTCTTTCTCTGCATCTATTTTACCCTATTATTCTCCTTCCTATGTGTATCGTAGCAAACCGTATGCTGTCTAGTTAACCTCTCTGCGTTTTCTGTATTCCTTGTTTCTCTCTCATCCTCATGGGAGCAGTTTTCCTTGGTATTTGAGATGACTTGTCTTTCGAAGACGCAGTTCTTGCTGGTCGGCCTTTTACACTACTTTGTTTTCGGCTAACCACCATGGTTACTATAACATTGAAATTATTCTTTCGTTATTCTATGTCACTTTCACTTACACATTCATGAGCACAAATGCCGAAGCATCTTGACGACTTAGCTCTGAACTTCAACGCCAACAACCATTCTCATGAAAAGAGTAGGACCCTCTCTAGATTCACTTCTCATCTCTTGTTCTATTGCACAGGAGCGTTATCCCACTTTCCAGGATTCTTTAGAGGACTCCAACAAACAATCATATCTTTCCTTCCTGCCATTTCGAACAACGTGAATTTCACCCTCGAGGCTAGATGCTATTGCCTTATATTTTATTACGCCTTCTATCATAGAAACGTGAATTTGAGTTTATATGACATATTTATGACAGAAGGAAAGAAAGAAAGAAAGAAAGAAAGAAAGAAAGAAAGAAAGAAAGAAAGAAAGAAAGAAAGAAAGAAAGAAAGAAAGAAAGAAAGAAAGAAAGAAAGAAAGAAAGAAAGAAAGAAAGAAAGAAAGAAACAAAAGAAAGAAAGAGAAATAAAGCCATCGCACCTGTGATGAAAATAAGCCTCTTTACAAAACTGATCAATCATGTGACATTGATATGCTGCGAGACCATAACAGACAAGAGGACACATGCGTTCACAGCATCAGATGAAATGCTGCCTCTACAAACTACTTTAAGAGGAAGATTAGACTGTCGGACACTTCAATGTGCGTTCAATGTGACGTTCCAGAAGACCTGAAACATGCTCTATGTGAATGCGGGCGATACGCACTTGAGAGAGTCTCTGAAGGCAGCCTTACACCTTCAACGGGACTATTGCTTAGAGCTGCGACATATTCTCGGTCCGTGGAAAAGCAGAACCTGTGCGTTACTGCCACGAAAGCGCTGTTGACTTTCTAGCGGGCCACAAGCTTGAGCGAAAGTTTGCACACGGTGTAATCTATGAGTGTGTGTGTGCGTGTGGCTGTACGTGTTATGTGATTATCACTGTGAAGCGTGTGAATTTAAACTTGCTGGTACATATTCATAGCAAAAAAAAAAGCGCGAAACAACAATTGCGAGAAACAGCAAACAGGATAGTGATTATCACTGTATATATCATAATCATCAACCAGCACCTGGAGCAGCATGTCAGGAAAATAGTCAGGCTAACACGTCCAGCTTTTCTGCGTCTCTCTGAGTTCGTGCTCTTTACAGCCTATGGTGAAGTTTCGATTACACGTGCTACCTGAAAGCTGTGTCTTCAAATGTGTATGAACCGACTGGCATTACGCCCACTATGAAATCTTTATTGCAAACATTCTTTTTTATAATTCTGACATTTAAATTTAGAAAGAGAACTTTTCAGCGCAGCACCAGTGCCTGCTGCGATCTTGCTCCGTGTAGCGATATGATCAACGAGCGGTTATCGTTGTTTTTTGCGTCTCAAATCGCGTTTGATTTCTTAGGTAAAAAAAACTTTTACTACGGCAGCAAAAGCGTAAACGAGATGAGGCAACTTCTTCATGGGCGACCTCACACGAAACGAAGTAGCGTTCGAGATAAGAATGAGATCTAACGCGGCAGAAGTACCCTGCTTTGTCAGATGCAGACGATTTGACACCCGCCATTACTCTGTCAGGCGTTTCTGGAAGCAAAGCTATAGGAAACAGCACCAGGAGAGGGCCGTAAATATCGCTTGTGAGCAAGGCGTGGCGAAATCGTCCACATCACCGTGTACCAAGCGTTGAATCGGCAAGGGCGAGTACAAAGTTGCAGACATTACTAAAAAAAAACGTCAGAGAAAAGTGCTTGGTATTGGGGGAAACCTTGAGGAAATAGAAAAATACTAAACGTGAAAGAACCGTATCGAATAACACAGAAGATGACAAATTTTCGATTCCACCAGCGCTGTTGTAACTCCCGCCCTTTCACCTCCTATATGATCGTGATGCGTCGGGACCCTAGGATAGCAGTGCAAATCGTTTCATCCCGTCGTGTGTTGCCACTGGTCAATAGTCACGTATACGGCCGAGACAAACGTCCACGTCATCGCTTCTGTGTCACTGGCTACGCAGGAAAAAGCCGACGTATGTTACGGCTGCAGTAAGCATCATTGGGAAGAAATCGCTATGACACAGATCGCAACATGTAAATTGGAGCCCTGGGAAAAAGAAAGCTTGATCTGGTGCTTCCTTTACGAATCTGGTCCCGTAGAATCTTTCATCTTGCTTTTGATTTTAGCTTCTTAGATTTTTCCGGGAGCTAAAGGCGGAGACATCAATTTGACTATATATGGAGTAAACGGAAACTGCTGTGAGAATGTTGCCATTGCTTATGATAAAATACATTATTTCTGTATAGTCATTGACTTGCACATGGGTGTCTGCTCACCGAGGGATCGCGATGAGAAAAGAACTAAAATGCATGGGGTCCTTACATTACCCTTCGTAATATCATGTAGAAATAACTGACAAATGTCGTTTTCCATCCATCCTTCATAAAGAAAGCTCGATGAACAAGAATATCGTTCGTCATTTGCATACCCCATTTACAAAGATTACAGTTCGACTGAAATTAAGCATAAGCATTAAAATAGGTATTATGTTTCGAGCAGTCCCGCCTGTTGAATGTTCACATTTCATTGAATGGGTACACTGCTGATGCGTAAAGAGCGAAGAAGTGAAGAAAAGGAACATTCTAAAAAGAACAGTAAAATAAGCGCTTCAGTACGCTCATATGCACTGAAAGATCATCGTGCAAACGGAATGCCCATAGCCGCAGATATAACGAATAAGTTTAAACGTGAAAACGCATAGATAGAATATGGAAGTAGTTCTACGTCAGGTTAAGAACGGTATTTTATGAGTGTGCATTGTTTGACACACATGTGGCATTTTGAATCGTCACGCCTGACTCCGTCCACAAGATATTCTGTCATTTTTTCTCGGTCCACCGTCTCTCTCTCTCTGTCTCCTTCCTCGATGGGCTGCGAAGAATGGATTGAGATCTTTATGCTGCGCTGCTTCCAGAACGGAAGAATGACACTCGCTCGATTGAAGGTGCCTTTTGCTTTTGGTTCTCGATTGTGACGGGTACATTGCGATCGATCGTATGACTTACTTTATTCAGCACGCTGTCCGCCAGAATCCCAGACAACAGAACCAGACAGGCACGCGCCATAAAACACTTTGTGTTTTCCGCCCATTTATCGTTATCTTCCGGGGAGGTCCTTTGAAGTTACCATTCGCTCTCGTGCTTTGGGTTTAGGTATTCGCGTTCATTATGTGCGAGTTCACGTTAGATGACACGGAAAATATCCCAGTTATATTGTCTGATTTTTTTAGCAGAACTGAAAAGAAAACAAAAGCAGATTTCTGCGTAAAACGTTAGAAACGTGCGATCCGGAGGTGGGCAATGTTTTTGCAAGCACAGACAGATGTGAGATGCAATGAATGAAAATGCGTATGGACAGGTATAGTTTATAAAATGCATTTTTATTATTCTGGAATGGTTCAAACTTGTATTTATTGTTCGACATTTTGACCGCACAAAAAAAATAAAAGACGAGGACAGAGCGAGGTACCACAGGCACGGGCGGTGGTACTGCTCGCGTAGTCGTACCTCCTTCTGTCCTCGTCTTTCTTTCTGCGGTCAAGATGTCGAACAGTAAGCACCAACTAGGCCAGACTCATGTTCTCTCGTATTTATTAACCTATTCACACACACAGCCTTCTCTTACTGGATTTATTTAATCTAATTTTTCGTAGCATGCACGTCTCTGCGTAATGTAAGGCGTCAAGGATCTTGTCATTTTCGCAATTGTGATTTAGTTTATCCGTGCTGCCAGCTTTCCCGTGTTCTTGGCAGAAAAAGAGGGTGAAAAAAACTTTATTCAAGGAGCGTACAACGAAGGTCGTCCTCCAGTGGGGGAAGGGGGGGGGGGGTGCTCGTTTCAGCATGACTTGGAAAAAAAACGAGAATATAATGAAGCAAAGAGAAATTACAGGTCCCATTTAAGTATAACACCAATGAGAGAGAGAGAAAGATAAGAAAAAGACAGTGAGCTTCACCAGAAGAAGGCTACGGCTGGCTACCCTGTACTTGGACAGGGGAAAGAGGGTGTAAAAGAATGAAAGAGAAGGAGGAGAGTCTGGGACGACACTAGGTGACAAAACAAACAAAAAATAATGGCTATTGCAGTGTCCAATACTACACGCCAAAATTGTCTGAGAACAGCCGCAATTTGTCATTCAGTCAGGTATCTCAAAGAAACAGCATGAAAGCCCTGAGAGCGACTCGCGCTAAAGATCGGGTAGGCCAGTGCCCTATATTCTTTTAGAAGGTAAACTGCTGTTTCATTAAACCTCATTGTTGACTTCTGCCTCCACTATTTTGTCATCGTCTTCTAATTTCTCTAGGATCACATAGCTGGAATAGTGTTTTCATGTCTCCCAGCGTTCTTGTTCAGGTGACGGGTGACCATGTGCCTTGGCGCCTCCTTGGTAAAATGTTTGAAGCATCAGCATGTGTTCAGGGTACAATACATGGACCTACAGATATCTTTAGGGCATATACATACGTATGAAGATTTGCTCGTAGATTTCCATTACGCACTCCGGGCTTGACTTTAATGAACGCCATCTACAATTTGGGTGCATGTTTATAGTGATGGTTCTGATTGTAAATATTTACACTGTATATTCAGACCGTTAAATTGGAGAGCCATTCACTTTCTCAATGTTGACTTGATCCTTCACGCCTTCTGAAGCTGTACTCCGTTTCTCAAAGACCAGAAACCAACCGAAAGCCTGACAGCATATGTCAATTACATGGCCCTGTTTTATTGTCTTCTATATTTTTTTCGCACTCATATCCCGCATTACCTCTGTGAAAATTATAAAACAAGACTTCATTTTTTTTTTTTGGGGGGGGGGGGGGGAGTGTAGGCACGTAGCCCTTTCCACTCTCCGGTTGTTTGCTTCATGAGCACAGTTGTGCAAAAGAACTGCGTGCACGTTCTTTTTGTCATTATTACTAAAATAACGACTCCTCATTATTATGTCATCGCAATGTTTAAACTCGACAAAGCCATAAAACATCAAAAAAGTAAAAAACAGGGAGGCAGAAGCAGAGACAGTGACACAGAGGTGGCTACTCACAACTGACAATAAACTTCAAGAAAATAACGCCTACCAGCCCTCTACTAGATCACTGCGCCAGTCTTATCCATGCAAATCTCCACTGTTCAAGGAAATCACACACTTTCCTGGTCAAAAAGACAGAACGTGCGCTTACACATTTTTCAGGCCCAAGTTTCCAAATATCCACAGTGTGCTGCACTAAAATACGAAAGGATCACCAAATTACAAGTCACTTGTGCCAGCAACAAAGATAGGTATTAAATAAACAACTGCACGTTGTAGCACAATTGTTGCGTAACGATACTAAACAAAAAAAATGAATAAGTATTGGCCTTTATGTACATGAATCGGAACATCAGGTCTCCAAGAGAAGGGGTTGGGGCGCTGCAGTTTTTCACTCTCTATAAAATGTCAAAGGCCACAGCAAGCTAATAAACGAAACTAGGCGTAGTGAATTAACGTCGAAAGTCCCGTCTGTGTGCCGTTCCTCGCGCTTTATTTCGTCGTTTTTAAAAACAAGCTTTGATTGCAGTACTGACGTGCTTGTAAAAAGCAGCAGCATCATAATTTTGTTTCATTATGTAATTTATTGGCGAACTACTTTACCGCTTACTAAGCACATCGAGCACCACGCATACTGTGATGAGACAGAAGCTGTACTGGTCACTTCAAGTATACCTTATCTTTCTTAGAATTTCTAATGGAAATATAACAGCGCAGTTTCATTCCCATACCATACGTGCGAGGAATAAACAACCTATCGAATGTCATTGGACTCCGCAAAATTCATTCGGACATTGAGCTCTACAAAGTGTTATGAAGCCAGTGTTACATCTAACAATCGCTTGTGGTTTCTTATCCTCTTTAAGCTTCACCGTACGGCGCATCTGTGCCATACTTAACACATGTAAAGGAGAGCTCGCAAAGAAAGCACACTACGTTGATTCGATGCGAAACAAAAAAAGAAATCTACTCGAAGCTCGCACGGTCTGCTTTGGGACGTTTATTCGCACGACGTGATTCGTTCTGGCAAACAGCAACACAAATCTGCGTAACCAGAATCGGCAGTCAGAAGGCTCACTCTCTGTGCCCATTTGAGTGTAGTTGCTTTGCTAGTGGCATCGCTGAACAGCCACGAACCGCCTGTTTCTCGGAGACAGAAATGCGCATAATGAACGAGAAGGCATACGGCCGCATGCTAAAGAGAGACTGCCCGTATACCTGACATCTCGGTTACCCCCCTACAGTGAGCTTGATAAGCCCCGTTTCCTAGAGACCATTTAATCATGGCAAACGAAGGGCCGACTTTTGTTGATGTCTTCGTTTTCTTTTTGCACGCGTTATACAAGGCAACTGCTTACGTCTCCGATAGCTTGTAACCAACTGTGTTTTAGGGGCGAAGCTCCTTAAGCCGTGGGTCGTGCGTCCCCGTTGTATGTAGCCACCTCTCGTTTAGTACTTGTATATGATGAATATATTTAGGGGCGAAACTCCTTAGGGCATTAACTCAGGCGGTCCTCGGTTGTCCATGCACTCCGAGTAGCCAGTAGGTACTGGATTTCGACCTCCAAGGTAGTGCCGGTGTGAGATGTCTCCTGTGCGTGATTAAGCAATAAAAAAATTCACAACGTACATGTAAAATTTAAGTGAGCTGCGAGTCGCCATGACTCTCATCGACCCTTTAGTATAAATGCGCCCGATCTCACGTCGTTGATGATGTACTGCGCAGAATTCGCGGAAGATTACCGGTTTACCGCATTCACTCCGTGGATATGGTGTCGTCATCTCCAGTTCTCGTCTCGTTTCCGAGAGGGCGCTGTCCTATAGACATGCGTACAATATGGCGGTTGGGTGAAGGTACGCTAGATGGCGTTGGCGGTGCAGCTGCTCTTCGATTGCGCGGACCGCCGTACGAGTGCGCTTGCCGGATCGTGCTGCTTGGCGGACTATGGACGACGACCGGTCGTTGAAGTTTGAATAAAATTTCACACACACTATCGCTTTGATTATTGCTGGGCGAAACCACTGAAGATTTCACGGTGTAACCATGATTGCTTCAGTCACCATAACTCTCATCGACCCTTTAGTATAAACGCGCCCGATCTCACGTCGGTGATGATGTACCGGGCAGAATTCACGGAAGATTCACGGTTTACCGATGAACCTCCGCAGCTTCGCCCACTCATCATCATTCACTCCGTGGATATGCTGTGTGTTTTTTTATTTATTTTTTGCAGCTATGTAACCTACTTTGCCGACAGTAACTACTTTTGTACATCAATTTTTCGGCTGCGGCCTCATCGTCGATTCAGTCAGCGTTTCTGTTGCATCAACATGATACAGAGTTACTCGCACCGATTTCGTGATTGCGACTATAGGTCATAGGGTTATCATTTCCTTCAAAATGAAAGGGAAACTTTGAGAGCCTAGTTAGGCTTATTCGGCGACACAGTGTTGACGGAAGCAAGAATATTTGGAATCATTGTATTAACTAAATGGTGAGCACCACACTTCGAGTAAAACTGCCTTACTTTTGTATGTCGTGACAATGCGAAGATAAAAAAAAAGCGAAATCTCTATAGAACTTTTGGAAGACTACTAGGCTTAGCAACGTACTGTGAATATGGTATTTATGGTGTGAAGAAATAGCACGTCACTTATTAGTTCCTTTCCTTGCTTCTTTTCATCTTTGTTTCCTGCTCACTCCTTTCCACCCCTCTATAGCCTAGCAAAACAGTGCAACTTGGTTAACGTCTCCCCATTTCCTGGTTCCTTCCACTATTTCCCATTATTCTTATGTTTTAGGTTTTTTTTTGTGTGTGAATACCTATCAACGCTAAAAAATAAAGGCTTCTGCAGACAATATTGACGTGGTTGTCAACGTCCTTGATGAGACTTCTGCAAGGAAGATCTTAATGAAAAGTGCAGTATATGTGAACCATAATTAATGTCCGCCTGAGTATCACAAACTGAAATGACAGAATTTATCTGTGGCTTATTTACTTCCTGGTTTAACGGAAAATGGAATCAATGAAAGCTACAAGATAAGTTTTCCTCTTCTGGGAATTTCAATATGCCAAAAATAACCTTTTAAAATATTCCATTCTCCTTCTCGTGTCCTTCTAAAACAAAAAGCTGCAGTTTGCATTTCAGTTTTGCGGGCGTGTCCTTTGTTCGGCTAGATATTTTTTGAAAAACGCAATAACGTATATCAGTTCTTTACTGCACAAAAACAGTACTGACATAACTGACATCCGCAACCCCTTCGGTGTTCTGTAATTGTATATTGCTGGTGATGCGTCTGTCTTACCAAAGCGTGGGTAGTCCCGTGTCCATAATACACCATAAAAACTCAACTAGCAGTATAGGTTTGATTTATCTCCCCCACCCATATTCTCGGCTGATTACAATTCGCAATGTGTCCTCCCAGTTTAATTTTTACAATACCAACGTCTACTGCTGCAGTCGCCTGTACTCCAGTTCAAAGCATTTGTGGGTACGGAAAAATGTGTGCGTGGTTTCCCCTGAAGCTTCTATTTCATATCCACAGAAACTATAAAGAATGAGTGCAACTGTAGTCGCATAAAAGTGAGGCGGAAAGTTTTTCCATGACAACATTTCTCACCAGGATCGCTGCACGAACAACAGATGCGCGTAGCAGGCGAAATTGCATCAACGTACATTTGCATGCTCCTTGGCTCAAACAAATGCCGGAAGCAAACCAGTACTGCCTCAGTTTAAAGCGAGAACTAAAGCATAGCCTCTCGCACATGCAGGACGCGTGGAGACCGTGTTTCGTGCTTTCAAAGAAAGAAACAAAAATACGTTGTCCCTCTGCTTAAAAATTCTATCCAGGGCGGCGCCTCATTCAATGCGGGGAACATAGCGACTCTTTCGTAAGCGCAGCTCGTTTTTCCGATGTAAGGACTGCATAACTGGAACGTCTTTGCGAGAATTGTACGCGCGGGCATTGGATATTAATATCCAGGGCATCGAACGCCTTCCTGTGGGTATTACCAGCCGCACAAAAATGTGTAATGAAATAGCGTTCCTTGCGACACAGTACAGTACAGCAGGCTATGCCCGAACATGCGATATGAACACGAGTAGCATTCCATTTCCTGCTGCGAAATGGTTCGTAATCAAGTTTTATGCAACAGAAATAAGTAATGAGCAGATGCTGAGAAACACATGATAATTCTATCCACGCATGCATACGCAGAAAAGCCGTTCTCGCGACGAACGTAGCTCGCCGCTCTCACATCGACGATCGATAACTGTGCACGCAGTCTGGAGGGAGTATCTTCCAAGTTTTTTAGATGTGAAGCATCTTATGGCGTAGCTTAATCCGGTGGTGGTGGTGGTGTGCCGGCGTGACCACCCTTACTGCGCATGCGCAAACCTTTCAAAAAAAAATAAAAATAAAAAGCCTCCTCTCCCCCCTCTCTCTCCTCTAGGCATCCCTCCCCGCGGCAACCACACCCTCACTGCGCATGCGCCTCCCCTCCTCTCTCCCCCTCCTACTTTCCCCCCCCCTCTCTCCTCTAGGCATCCCTGACCGCGGCGTCCATAATCCCACTGCGCCTGCGCGTCCCCCCTCTCTCCTCTAGGCATCCCTGCCAGCGGCGTCCACACTCCCACTGCGCATGCGCGTCCCCCCCCTCTCTCTCTCTCTCCCCCCCCTCTCTCGCCTCGCGAGGCCGACGCAGGCAGCGTCTGCTAGCGAGTTTCTTGGTTGAAAAAACCGACTGCTCGCGCTGCACAACCGTTCACTGGCCACCCCGTATATATGGCAATGGACCTTGACCTCCAAGGTGGTGCCGGTGGGAGAGTTCTCCTGCGCGTTGTTGAACAATAAAAATTCGCAGCGTGCGCGTTAACTAAAAGCGGACTGCGGGTCTCTGTGTCCAGTCGGAGTCTTCTGTCTCTCATTGCCCATTAGCAGCGATTGGCATGTTCCAGTAGGAAACACCGCTCCATCACTGCGTGCTTTGCGCCTCCCCAGTTTTCTGTCCTGCGCAACGCTGCGATGAGCACCAGCGTCAACGCCACCGCCAATGTAAGCGTTAGTGCCCGCTGCTTCACATCTACACATGGATTCCCTTTAGCGGGAGATGGTGTAATTTTTTTTCTTTTCACAAGTACTCTCGTGAAGACAGAGGCACGCAACCTTTCAGAATATAACAGCAGTAGCTCACGCACTGGCTTATAGAAATAAATGTGCCGATAGGTTCTTTTATTTTCGTGTTTGTTGGAACTGTCTCTGCATTTGCTGCTCAGTGCGAAGAGCAGCAGTATGTATTCTTCTTTTTCTCGCTTTGCAATAAAAGATGCGGTAGGCTGAAATATACCAAATGGCATAATAGCGTGATGGCATATACATAAACGGGAGTGAGGATACGAAGAAGAGCAGGAATGGTAGACTGCGATATACAGGGTGTCCCAAATATCACGCAGCGTGATTCAACGAAAGAGGTACGTCGTTACGCGAAGCAGACCTAAAGCATATTATTCCCAGTATACTGTAGTCGCCATTACTATCTTTTTTTCTAATAGATGCTTATTTAATTCGCCCTAGTTATGTTTCTAACTCCACAATTACTCACCTAATCATCAAAATCTCAATAAGGCATATGTAAGGCATGTTGAAATGTCATCTAACTGCGCTGGTTTCAGGAACGTACTAATTACGTGTTCATTTTTTTCCCGGCTGTAAAGAAAGCACGCGGAATATAAAAGTAACACGTGAGTGAGTGAGTGAATCGACACTTATTGGGTCCAGCAAAACGCGATAAAACGCGCACCTGGCTAATCCCACGATGGGACCGACAGGTCTAGCTTGCCGGCCCGATCACGGGCACGCTGGACGGCCACGATTTGGTCTTCATACTTGGGACTTCGCAGGAGTGCGTCCCACTCTTCCTTGGTGACCTTCGGGCCCAACGACCCGCACTCTCCCTCCCGCTAAAAGATGGGAGCGTTTAGTCTTGGACTTGCTAACTCACAGTGATCCTGTTTGAGGGCGCTGCTTCCTGAGGCGTGGTGCAGTCTAGCCACGGGTAATTATTCAGATTTAGCAGGCTTTCTTCATTAGCCAAAATAAAAGCGAACACGCAATTAGTACGTTGTTGAAATCAGCGCAGTTTGATGTCATTTGAACATGCATACATATACCTCATTGAGATTTCAATAATTAGTTATTATTTGTGCAGTTAGAGACATTTTGGACTAATTAGCTAGACATCATTAACGAAAAAATTAATAGTGGCAACTACAGTACACTGGGAACAATATGCACCAGGTCTGCTCCGCGTAACAATAGTCCTCCTTTTTTTAATTTGGGACACCCTGTATAATGTAATGAGCCCAAGCACCTAAGCTGTCTTTTGTCACACCCGTACGTTTTAAAACAGGCACCAATAGAAATATTAAACAACCATAGCCTTCTGGTTTAGTGTAATTGTTTTTTTTATTCTTTTTAACCTCTCTATCACTATAGTATGAAAGCATCTCGCAGCGAAGAAGCAAATTGATTTCTCTTGCGCAACCATTGATGACTCCATATCATGTTTCGATGTAGTATCGAATACAATCTTACGCTGATTTGTTTCCGTCTTTTTTTTTGTAGTTCTTATTTAATCTACTTTTAAATTGTTGGCCAAGAAATACTTCAACCATCAGGCCTTACGCGCACGCACTCGTACGCCTAGCTTAAGTGATCACGAATTTTCATAATAGCCACTGGAATTTTTTCCTCGCACTCAGTCTAGAAGACAGTAAAATCCCAATGGAAAGTGCTGCGTGAAATAGTGCAATCGCCGCTATCACCATTATTATTACATTATTTACATGTCAGGAATTAACTCAATCCTTCAAATGTTTCTGGAGAAGTGTGAGCGCATTTTATTAGCCATCCCTTGTTTTCAAGCACTGGCAGGAGCACTAAGGGGTTGAAAATTTTTCTGGCTGTTAGGCATAGAGTAATGCGAGTTTCCGGTTGTTTTTCTTTTATTGTACAATGATTATGGACGGTAAGATCGCACTGATGACGAACATACAATGAAGGCACGCAGACGCACACATAGCGCTCTTACCTGTTCATAAACACGGACTACCAACGTGCCCAGCTTACCACCTTGGTTGTACATTGACTCAACCTTCTAAATTATTGCTTATCTTCTGATTAGTGTGCCATGCTGTGTTCAACATTCTAGCCGGTAACCGCATCTCCTCCTGATCGCGATATGTCTCGTCTGTTTTAGATGTGAAGCATCTTATGGCGAACCTTAATCCGGTGGTGGTGTGCGGCGTGACCACCCTTACTGCGCATGCGCAAACACATTAAAAAAATAATAAAAACCGCCTCTCCCTCCTCTAGGCATCCCTCCCCGCGGCGTCCACACTCCCACTGCGCATGCGCGTCCCCCCCTCTCTCTCCTCTCCTACGCTCCCCCCTCTCTCGTCTAGGCATTCCCTGCCCGCGGCGTCCACACTCCCACTGCGCATGCGCATCCCCCCTCTCTCTCCTCTCCTACGCTCCCCCCTCTCTCGCCTCGCGACGCCGACGCAGGCAGCGTCTGCTAGCGAGTTTCTTGGTTGAAAAAACCGACTGCTCGCGCTGCACAACCGTTCACTGGCCACCCCGTATATATGGCACTGGATCTTGACCTGCAAGGTGGTGCCGGTGGGAGATTTCTCCTGTGCGTTGTTGAACAATAAAAAAATTCGCAGCGTGCGCGTTAACTAAAAGCGGACTGCGGGTCTCTGTGTCCAGTCTGAGTCTTCGGTCTCTCATTGCCCATTAGCAGCGATTAGGCATGTTCCAATAGGAAACACCGCTCCATCCCTGCGTGCTTTGCTCCTCCCCAGTTTTCTCTCCTGCGCAACGCTGCGATGAGCGCCAGCGTCAACGCCGCCGCCAGTGTAAGCGCTTAGCGCCCACTGCTTCACATCTACACATGGTTCCCTTTAGCGGGAGATAGTGTAATTTTTCTTTTATTGTACAATGATTATGGACGGTAAGATCGCAATGATGACGAACACACAATGAAGGCACGCAGACGCGCACACATAGTGCTCTTACCGTTCATAAACACGGACTATCAACGTGCCCAGCTTACCACCTTGGTTGTACATTGACTCAACGTTCTAAATTTTTACTTATCTTCTGATTAGTGTGCCATGCTGTATTCAACATTCTAGCCAACCGCGTGTCCTCCTTATCGCGATATGTATCGTCTGTTTTTCTTTCTAACAAGGATTCCCTAAGATCGATAAAACTTATTTGCGTCTGACCTTTTCGGACTTGCCACCGGCAGTTCTTTCAAACGTCAATAAAATGGGGAAGTGGTCGCTAATGGTAGTGAGGCACTCGCTAATGCTGACCATAACGACATAATATGTGTACGTGGCCTACACAAACTTGTAAGATCCGATAACACCAAACGGATCCTTAATGCCACCCGAATGTTGTACAAATCAATCCGCTTCAGAAATACGATACGTGAATAGGATTTACACATAAACATTGTATACCAGCGAAAAAACTTTGGAGGTTTTATCGTTGCATAGATAAAGCTACGTATGTGCAGTAATAAAGAAAGAAAGCTAAGGGCAGGAGGTGTTTGTTTTATATACACCTATATATCAGAGTAGGTATGCAGAGCTATGATTTGCCAATTTACCATTTGACGCTTGGGCTACATGTTTTGTAGGGTCATTATGACACTGAACAAACTTCTTCAAACGCGGGCATCAAAAAAGAAATATTTCTTCTAGGCGTACTGTACCGAAAGGCTACGATATAATTGATAGCTTAAACAAGTAAGCTGAGCCCAAAGCGTACAGTGTGCTGTACATTAATACAGATAGTGACACTGTTTGACAGCGGGGCCTACTAATGCGAACCAGTACATGAAAATAAATAGTATAGTGATGGCCTTCTCGGGCGAATAATGTTGTGACAAGCCACGATGCACATTTTCTCTGTGTGTAGGAACAAACATTTGATTTTGTTAATACAGTACTTGGACACTCACTTTATCAAAGCCTAAAAATAATGATGATATAGTCTGTTACCAACCTGAGAATAAATGTAACCTCCAACCACAGTCGCTGATGTCCCACCCAGAAAGGAGTGGCATATATTCCCCATTCCAATAGTATTTGGTCATTTCGATGACGTCAAGCACCTTTCGCTTGCGTCACGTACAGGAATTTTCCCATTTAGACACATTTCGGTGTCACTGGTTTTCGATTGAAAGCTGATCCTGGCCAATTTCAACACAGATTGCGGCAACACTGCTTAGCCAAGCTTAATAATTCAAGCAGCGACGATGAAATGTCAACTCCTAACATGCGCAGTATTTACATTATCAAAAAAAAGTGCTTGTGGCGAGATTAGAAACCAGCGATTTTTATTACCTTGCACATATGATTGGAAGGTGCGCCGCAGTTCTGGGGCGGAGCTTGCATTTACTCTTTGGTTGCAAGTTGCAACCGACTACAAGTGAGGTGCATCTTTCCTTTTGTTTTTCAAGTATTCCTTCATGTACATCAATAAATCTTGCCTGTTTAGGTGAATCATTGTTTAGGTCACCCTATAACAAGATCTGCTTTTGAGATATGAAAGTCTCTCGGGAGATAAAGTGCCTTCTCAAAGAGAGTCATATACGTTATGACTTACGTCATATATTTATGGCGTTATAACACATATGCTCGACAAGAAATGAAAAAGCAACAAAGCCAATGGGAAGCAAAAAAAAACATGGTTGATCCATGCGTCATAGAAATCTGTATAACACGCAAGGAACACGGGTCCCTACAGAAGTAGTTGAATGTTTAACTGTTCATTGATTTAAGAGAGCTTGCCCAATGCATTTTGGTGTTTGACAGATATAACACTGTTTAACATGGATTCACCCATGTTGACGCTTAGTGATACATCGCCAGCCAGACGACTAACGTCCATGATCAATGATTAAACAAACCGTTGTGGTCATAGATGCTTGTGGTAGCTGTAGTAGTTAACAATGAGAGCGGAATCAGAGAAATTGGTGGGACAGCTAGAAGAGCGTCGCTGATTGGACGCCATACATGGGCTACGGTAACCTACTCGCGGCATGTTAGAGTTATTCAACACCACCACCCGACTAGAAGGAAACGCAACGCGCGTCGTGTCTTCCCTGTTGGTCAGCCGCGATTTTTCACAGGACTAGAGTAAGTGGGGAACGCGGAGTTACGTCCAAGCGAAGCAGGCGCGCGTCGAAGAGCTATTTTTGGCATGCATGGATGTTATCGGCGAGGCCGACGCTTGGGCTGAGGTCATCACCTGGCGGTGCGTTAAGACGTCGAAAAAATGCGCTTGTCCTATTGAAAACGAGCCCAATGGGACGGACGAGTAGAAACGACACGTTGAAGGAGCTAACTGCGGATGTCACGGTCATGATGCATTACTTCACTTTACCAAGAGCACTGTGAGAGGGCATCTGTAGTCGCAGACAGAGAGATCGTGGGTTCGACTCCTGTCGATGGAACTTTTTTCTTAGCCATCTAATCATGTGTATTTTTTCGACGACCTCTCCGTGACGCAAATACGTCATTGGAGTCTTGGTGGACCCCGGCATAAAACACTTTCGTGTTAAAAATTTGCCACGCAAGATGCGTTGGTCTTACACTTAAGATCATGTCTAGCTGCATTTACAGCCTACTTTTAAGAAACTGTTCCCGAGTAGCTAATGTAGTTGCATAGCGGGACGTCTGCCGAACAGAGCTATAAGTACAATTTTTGTTAAGTCCTTTATGACCTGGCTGCTCTAGGAGCTCGTTTTTTAAATAAACAATGGACTAAACAGAATATCTGAGGAATCAGTTAATAAATCTTTGGAACTGGCTGTTCACGCACTTCAAGTTTTTATGCAATATATCTGTGCGTCTTCCACCAAATCATTCGAAAATACATAACATAGTCCTACAACAACTAAAAAAAGTGTATACAGCTGTACTGAACGTTAAAAAATTTATGCAGTGCCGAGCAGCGATTTGCCTAACCTTCAGCAACGCTCGCTTTCAAAGGCAAGCGCGCACTGGCGTTACACACGAGCAGCATGCTTGTCATCCATGGAGGGAAAGGAAACCTTCATTCATGATGCAGTGGCACCCGATCCCCTCCTTCTTTATTTCCTCATCACCCTGACTTACATTTTCTACCCCTTGCTATACTGCACTAGGATATGCTATGCTTTAACTGTCCCCTCCTCCTTTTTTTCCGACTCACCCTAAAATCTATCCACCTCACCATCACTTTCCTTTCCCCACCTATATACCGTACTATACATGGTGATGCTATGTTCTGCTCTCCTCCTCCTCCTATCGCTCATCGTCACTCTGGCATCACCCCTCTTTGGCCCTCACTGACCATTCCCCTTTGATATACTCTACTTCACATGGCTATGCTAAGCTTTACTCTCATGCATCCTATTTTCCCTCCCCTCATCCCTTACCTCTCCTCCGCCATCACTTCCACCCCGTGCTATGCTACACTATACGCCCGCTAAAGCATAGCGTACTATGTTATCCTTTACCCTTTCTTCCACCTTTTCTTTCTTCTCACGCTCACATATCTCCTCACCCTCACTTCCTTTTCCCACCCCCCTTGTCTATATTGTATTATAAACGGCTATGCTATGCTATACCCGTCTCTTCATCCTTTCCCTCCTCCTCACCTTTATTTCCCTTTCCCACCCCATACTGTACTATACTACACATGACTATGATATACATGGCTGTGCTATGAATTGTTTTGCCTGCGTGACGCCAAGCGGCATGAGACAAATGACGACAGCATACGATGACAGCTCACGGCAGCATACGACAGCCTGACCACCAAAAGTGCTCCGCACTTACAAAGAGCGTAATATGGACGCCTGTACATCATACTCTTTCAAAAGGCGAAAGCAATAAAAGAGTAATATAAGAGTGTGGCCATGTACTTCTATTTTCCTACTGGAAATTATATTTGGTAAATCACGAAGTACTTTCGTGAGTTTGCCGCCGCAAAGAACATCTTTAATGACCCATGCAAGGGCATTTTTTGAGAGAAAGAGAACGAAAGAAAAAGAACATGAAGAATACGAGAAGCGTTTCCAGGCGTTGCCCAAGATGGACTGTGGTCGAGTGCCCATTATCCGATAAACCGTAGTTGCCCTTTTAGAAATGCATCGCTCTTCTGTTGTTGTAAATTTTTCCCCCACGCGTTAGTACTTGAGCTGCTTTTTTCTGTCCTCTCTGTCACCTTAGTTTTTTTCTTGTCCTGAAACTTTCAGGTCTTTTGCGAGGTCCTTGCTGAGTGAGTTTTTATTTACGGTCTGTTGTGCCCTTGGCGGCATCTGAGCGTTGTGAGAAAGGAACGTTTTCCTCTTTCCGCTCGCTACAGTGTACAACTGTTCCGGAAATGTTCCGGAAGTGTTCCGCAAGGCATAAATCATTCCTTGCATGAAGAAAGGCTTTCTTCCTATGAGAGGCTTTTGCAGTGATATAACGACACAGAAAACTGCAGCTTTGGGTGTGCCTGCGTGCACGTTCGCCAGTCAGCGTGTGTTTGGAGGAGGGGGGAGTGGGTGTATGTGAATGGGTGGGTAGGTGGGTGGTGGTGTGCTTCATGTTGTGTACGCGCTCGATATTTGCAATGTATTTGGTTCAATACTGTCCCCAGATAGTTTTTGTTGTCAACAAGGTATGTCTTAAATATTAACGGACCGTCAATGAAATTCGAGGGATGGGAGAGGGAGGAGAGGAGGCAGTCTACAGAAGACCGGGAATTGGCGACTATGACAGAGACCCGGTGAAGCCAAGAAAATAAGCTGATCATTTTTTTAACCATGTGAACCATTGGACGAAACACCATAGGATAGGAGAGGCCCGCTGCGCCTTGTTGATGGAAATAATCCGTCTTTTAAATCCTAACCACTTCATTATATATTACTGATAAACTTTCTTAAACTGCGCGAGAAGACGAAGGACACAAGTAAGAAAACATTCAGAACACTGCCAGTTGCCAGCTGTTTGCGTAGACTGCCAGCTGTTTATTTTCTGGAAAGCAAGGAGCAGAAATTTCACGCAGCAGTAAACCAACTAGCCTGCCAGAAAGTATTACTGTATTATATATTAAAAAAAATCTACTGCTATTATCGCGGAGTGTAGATGGGTTACTGCCTAAACATACTTATCGACTGCAGAGAAAAATCAAAATTTTGAAAAATTGCCACAAACTTAAGGGTACCGCGTTCTCTATTAGCGAAGATTTTTCTGTCCGAGTGCATGAGATTAGAAAAAAAACTATGGCATGCAGCTAAAGCTGGAAAAGAGGCCGGAGATAAGGTAGCTTTAAATTTTGACAAATTGCGTATCAATGGAGAATTATACATTTGGAACGAGGAAAAGAACACCATTAATCAAATCACATCCGCCTTTCAAGCGACAAATGAAAAAATTGGCCGCGTATCTGCGTGCTTCGCTGCAAATGTCGTCGAAAGACGATAGTCTTGTGCCGACTGCACTGCATGAGCGGCATGAGTACCACAATTTAATAGCCGGGCTAGCCGCTGGGCTCGTTTTTCGGACGTTTTCCGGGCGCGCTTAGACGGACGCCGGCGTTTCTCCGCTGAAATTTGGTCGTCGGTCTTTTCTCTGCGTTCTCTGATCATGTCTTGTAGAGTGGGTCGTATTTCATCAAGCGGCCATATATGTTTTGCCTTGCCTGAGACAGCGCTCTTCTACGATGAATCAGCCGCATCTGGCTGGCATTGATAAAACAGAAGAGGACGCCATCTACAGCGCTACCGGGGAACATCGGCTTGTGTTGAACAATGCTGCTGCCAGGTGGCAGCACCACAGCCAGCCACAGCGTCGAAGTTAAATCACTGGGCGGAGACTTGTTTTGTACACAGCAGCGCCGCGTAATAAACACTAGGATCTTTATAATTACGTATCTATAGATTTTGTTTTAAAGGAACACTGTGAATAGTACTAAGGTATTGATGTTGTGCCTCAGGTATGCGTAATATTTGATTTTTAATTGCCCACGCTCACCCGTATGAACACATGCTTCTTGGTCATGGTTGGAGGTCGTAAGGCAGGGGGTTAAAGTTTGGCCAACTAGCTCAATCGTGTGACGTGCCGACAAACAGACAAACAGACAGACAGACAGACCAAAATTTCTCCGTTTAGGTATCCCAAGAAAGACTATCGTCTTTAAAAAATGGCAAAGCCGAGTCACGGGCTTTTCGCCTCCGACCTCGCGCCATGCAACAGCGGCTGAAATAACATTCGCGAACGTCAATGTGCGTAGCCTACTACCTAAACTAACTTCACTTGAATCTTTTCTTCTCGCTGCCAATCCAGATTTTCTAGCTATCACAGAAACATGGCTAAACAAAGATGTGAAAGATTTCGAAATATCTGTACCAGAATACTTCGTCATACGCAAAGATAGGCCAACACGCGGCGGTGGGGTGGCTATTCTGATAAAGCAGAAAATTCCTTTCACAGTTCTTCCCGATGTCGAGGGTGTTGAGGCGATCTTTTGTCGATTACAGTATCCTGTTCACCCGATCATCGTTGGTTGCGTCTATCGTAGCCCTTCGTCAAATATTGATGTCTTAACGTCTTTGCACATGTACATGCTTCACCATCTAAAAGGGGCTAGATTGATATTGCTCGGGGACTTTAACTTACCTGATGTCGATTGGCGCACTTTGAGCTATCGCTCAAGATTGTCTGACGTAATTTTCGACATAATGTTGTCCTTTAACCTGACACAAATAGTAGACCAACCTACTCGCGTTATAGGTTCTAGCTCTGCTTTGCTAGACCTAGTGTTTCTAAGTGATCAGTTTGATGCGGACTCAGCAAAAACTCTCCTTCTCGACGGTTTGGCTGACCACAAAATAACGCTCTGCAGTATTCCAACTGAGTGTAGAACTATTTCACCTAAATCTACAACTACCTTCTTCAACTTCAATGCAGCTGATGACACCAGTGTACTAGATCACCTGAGTTTTCAATTTTCCTCCTTCAGAGACCTAGCAGACGACAAAAACACTGACATTGAAACACTGTGGCAGAGATTCAAAGTGATCTCATCTTTTTGCATCCGTAACTTTGTGCCGACCAAAACAAAACGAACAAACAAACACAACCCGTGGATAAATCGAGATATAATTCACCTGAAACGAAAAGTGAAACGCCTCAGGAAATCCCTTAAAAAACACCCCAACTTGGTAACCTGTACTACTCTCAATGAAGCCATCCGTAACTTAAAATTCGAAATAAAGAAGGCAAAGGATGCCTACTTTAAATATTCGCTTCCCAATTTTCTGAGAAACTCTCCTCAGAAATTTTGGAACTACCTAAATCCCCAAAAAGATGCTACCAGCCCATAAACGCCTGAAGAAAGCAAACGTAGAGCCAACTCATTAAACTTGTACTTCCAATCGGTTTTCACTACAGATAACGGTAGCACCCCGGATGTCTTGGCAACCTACAGTAGTATAATTGAGCCAATCAAAGTAACGAGGCGGGAGTATTTACCCTACTACTTAACCTAGATCCGAAAAAAGGAACTGGACCAGACAATATTCCAAATCAATTTTTAACGCGTTATGCAGAATGGGTAGCAAAATACCTGTGTCTCATCTTCGACAAATCCTTAAAAACTTGTTCCCTCCCTAAGGACTGGAAAAATGCTAAGGTAATCCTTGTACACAAAACGGGTAGTAAAGCAGATGCCTGTAACTACAGGCCCATCTCACTAACCTGCACTGTATGTAAAATTCTAGAACATAGCATCCTCAAACAAATAACTATACACCTCGAACAAAACCATGTATTATCACCTTGTCAACACGGATTCCGCCGAGGACTTTCCACAGTTACACAATTATTAGAACTCGTACATGAACTATCCTCAAGCATCGACCACCAAAAGCAGATAGATTTAATCCTGCTCGACTTCTCCAGGGCATTCGACAAAGTATCCCACGCAAAATTGATTAGAAAGCTTCAATCTACAATAGATGACGGGCCAATCACCGAATGGATTAAAAACTATCTCTCAAACCGTACTCAGTTCGCCGAAGTAAACCACGAGTTTTCAGAAATCACCAAGGTTACCTCCGGGGTTCCACAAGGTAGTGTCCTTGCCCCCCATCTTATTTCTAATATTCATCAATGATCTTCCTGGTGTTGTCAGTACTAACATAAGACTATTCGCCGACGATTGCATAATCTATCACGAAATTAATTCACCTGAAGATTACGAGACATTGAATCATGCGCTAAAATCAATAACAGACTGGTGTTATCGCTGGCAAATAACTCTCAATGTTAGCAAATGAGCCGTCATGCGTCTAACTAGAAAACAAAACGTCTCTGTATACTCATACACAACCGACAACACTCCGTTAACAACTGTTCATGAATATAAATATCTCGGTGTGGTAATTTCAGATAACCTTAGGTGGAACTCTCACGTCAATCTCATAACATCAAAAGCATTAAAAAAACTTTTCTTCCTCCGAAGGCGACTACGACATGCAACTCCGGAAATTAAAATGCTCGCTTATACTGCATTTGTGAGACCTGTTTTAGAATATGCTAATGTAACCTGTTTTCATCATACCAAAAGACTAGTAAAATCACTAGAGAGAGTACAGAGAAAGGCAATCCGATTTATTTATAATCAGTAGAACCAAATTGCCTCGCCATCTCAACTAATCAACAGAGCTGGACTACTAACCCTAGAAAATCGTGCCAAACTAGCTCGTCTGAAAGTAATTTACCAGCTGATGCATAACTTGCTGTCCATAGATAGCACTCGCTACCTGTCCAAATCCGTAACAAGACAGACCCGTCATAAGCATACTCAAACACCTCAAAACTACCGCTTTAGTACCGAATGTTTCAGATTTTCATTTTTTCCACTCGCAACCTCAGAATGGAACAACCTACCCTCTCATATTATCCATAGTCCTACGCTAGAAACTTTTCTACAATCTGTTGAGTCTCACCTAATCGCCTCACAAGTATAATTCTCTTGCTTTACTTCATTATGTTGTAAATACCTTTATTCTTTAGTATTTGATGTTAGCAGTTTCCTTATATCATTTCCTAGTTTGTGAAAATGTATACAAGTATCTAAAAAAAACTGTAACCTATTATGCATTTTTTCTACCTTTGTACCTTGGTTTTCGATTGTGTGCCTTCGACAGTGTAGTGTTTGCCTGCTTTTCAAAGTGTCACTCTTTTTTGCAAATTATATTATGTATTGTATTTACTTGCCCTCCCTGCTATAGTCCCTTCTTGGGACTGGCAGTATGTATAAATAATAATAAATAATATAAAGATGCTTTTACTAATGCAATGTACGTCAATATTGATCGCTACGCTTCTGGTGAAGAATTTTCTTGACCGCAGTGGTATAAGGCTACACCATCACAGACAGATACAACTGGATATCCGGAAGCACCATCAAATCCAGCAGCTAAGCCTGGTTCTCGGTTAGTAGTTCCACCTATTGTGGTGCCTGACCAATCTGAAATACTCCCAGATACTAGCGAAAATATCTGTGATTACCATCCGTATTTCTATGGGCGCAAGTGGCCGTAGGCCCACTTGGTGATGTAATTTGATTCAGAAATTCAAAAATAAGTATCCTGTTTTTTAACCTGAGCCATGAAATAGGAAATATATATCTTTAGCCTTAGCCGCCTGGTCTTGCTGAATTCAAGCAAATATATATGTTTCAACCATAAGTGTGCTTTATTGAGAGCGGTGGACTTCTCATATGTTTAACCCATGTACTAAAGAAAAGAAGCGCTGGTACCTGTATGCTTAGGCGATTTTGCTGAAACATAGATTACCGAAGCCAAATAATTATTTCTCCCGGTTTAAATCATACTACCCATTACATAGTATGCACTAAGTGATTGAAGTACGCAGTAGGGACGGGATATCGCTATCGCGTTCAAGTCTTAAAGGCGAAGCTTAAGGGTCCCCGAATTTTTTCTTCCTTTACTTTCAACCCGCCCTTCATGTCCTTTTTTTTAATGTTTTCTTCCATAGGTGTGCATTCGGATTTGTTGTCAGCTTGGCCTGTAATGTGGCAAGAATTGGGGTTTGTTGGCTGTTTCGTCAAGAAAATTAGGACGGCTGAATATAGAAGGGATACAGTGCTGCTATGTGCTGCATGAGGTTAGAGTAACCAGGTTCAAAACACGGTGAATGCAGGGGAACATCCAGAAACTGAGGAATTCTAGAAACACCCCTGGAACAAAAACTGTCAAAGCGTCAGTGTAACGCTTGAAATAGATTTCTTCTTTAACTGTCTCTCGACGAAAACCAAAACGCATTGTCAATGTCGCGTAAGCCGGGCGCACCGATGGAATCCTTATCAAACTCTAGATCGGTGCTGGCTTCGGTAGCCGGCTTCTAAAAAGAACACAGCAGGCCACAACGCGGGTGCCTCCAAGATGCAGATCAATTCATACTGGTATTGCAAGGAAAATATACTTTTTTATTTGTTGATATTATATTCCACGAATCAATTTTGAGAGGAATAACATCAGCGGGGATGATATGAGAATCAAGAAGATAGCACAGACACTTCTGCCACTACCATAAAAGAGTGTATCTAAGTAACTTTGAATTATAGCTGTATAGAACACAGTTGAGCAGCATGCCGTCAAAAATCAATCGTGTGCCTCAACGAGTACGTCTAATAAAGAACATAAAGAAATGTTTCGAGTAAACAGGCATTCGATGTTGTATTTTAGTGCGTACAATGCGTGTCTTGCTGAACCATTCGCGGAGCAAAACAAAAGAAAAAACATACTGGAAGACATAGTTTTTTTAAAAGCGAAAATTGTACTTAAATTCAAAGTACTGTTTCACTGGCGCCCTAAATTGGGCTATAGAGCCAAGCATACTGTAATCTTCAGTGTAACGATGAATCTGGGAATACTCTTAGCCTGAGGGCACGTTGGAACGAAAACGCCTTGCGAAAAGGAAATAGTGCAAAAAAAAAGACGAAGAGACAGAGTGACGGCTGGCTTTTTGTCGGCGTTCCGCGTTTATCTATGTAGTCTTTAATATTCTCTGAAGTGTGTACTGCCTCGAGCGTTTGGACAGGCATGTATGTGTAAACTGCCCTTGATGGCGCAGTGCTTGTGAACTTTGCATGTTTACTGCATGTTCACGAGAATCCCTCTTATGTGCGTGCTATTTTGAATACCCTCTGCTTGTTCTTTTTAGTGTTTCTCATATTCCTCTTTACTCTTTTTTTTTTGCTTCCTAAAAATTGTAACATTCACTCGCACCTGAGAATTCGTTTCGAAAATCAGCTCTCTGCTTTACGAACTCCATAGCCCTTTGCTTATAGCGAAGAAATAAAGAATCCGCGAAGGGCCTACGTTGAATAAACGAAAATGAGAATGCCGCGGAAAAAAACAGAAAGTGAAGCAGGCTACAGATAATCATGTCCTTCATGCCCGGAGGGCATGATCAAGCGAGAGCCGCAACAGTAAATGTTAGAATGAGGAAGAAGAAATAAATACAGTGAGTGAAAAAAGTTTGTATCCACCTAGCTTACATGAAGGCGGTATTCAACGTCGATAGCCAAGAAAAAAAATAAACTCAGAAAAGAAGTCTAGCAAGAGCGGAGGCTCTGTCAACCGATTTAGAAAGATTGCCGCTCAAACGCTGGAGTTGCGCATTGTACGTTGAGGGACCTGCGTCTCTCTGACTTTCCTTTTTTGTTTATAGTAAGTTGGGATCGATGCGTCTTGTGCAGGAAAATATTTGTATACGCTACTTCTAGTCGAAGCCTGTGAAGCAACGTCTCTATGTGTCGTGGGAGATCTCCCTATATTGGGAAGTTTATTTGTCAATCCATTTTATATGATAATGCGAGCATTGATTTACCACTACCAATAACTTCTCCCTAAAACAACGGCCCAATTACAAAGTGAACTCTTCGTAGCGAAGTTTCCATTGCTACGCTATTGTCTTTATTTGTTTACAAAGCTTACTGCTCAGTCTGGTTGTCGATAGCGTCTAAGTATTTCGATTCTAAGTATTTCCTGGTTCGGGGACACTGCATTCGATTTACGACGCGGCCAAATGTGTGCGTCGACTAAGGACAATCGATATTGTATGTTTACTCTTCGAGCGCATAGTAAGTCGATAGATCAGCTAAAATTGTACTGACATTGGCAACATTAGCTTGATGTGCTCCAATATCATTGGTTCGTTGTTTGGGTTCGATACTCGCATATTGATCTTTTGACTAAACACATGCAAGCGCAACGATTAACCTGGTATGGCCTTGCGTTGTAATATATGCCGCCTTTGTATATAGAAAACACGCGACAGCGTTCTTAGAAAATGGACCCTTCAGATAAACAAGAGCGTATTTGTTGTGATAGCGGACTTACGTGCCAAGAATTGCAGTTTTGAAGTGTTTAACGGAAGGTAGGCACTGCAAACATGTTCTTTATTAAAACCACCAAGTGGATATTCGGTAATGTGTTCGCAAAAAGCTCTGACGCTAAAAATTATCGTAAGATAAATTGGCAGCTAATCCCGTTCGTGGTTCAAAAAAATCTTCTTAAGAAAAATCCCCTACGGTACGAGGTTAAGAAATTTTAACGTGACTCATCATCTCCCTTAGTCTATTCATGCGCCATTGATATTTCTTGTCATTTGAAAAAAAAATTGAATTACAGAACATTTCTTAGCAGCTTATATCCATGCGACGCTTTATACATACTATCTTTGTTGAATTCGCTAAACAACGTGAAGTACATTTCCCCCAACAAACTACAGGGAAAACCGCTGGTCCAGCTAAAGCTGGTTACAACCCGAACAAACTAAAGCTCCGCCCACAAGCGTTCCCTTCCTACCGAGAGACGACTTGCACAGATACTGTATCCAACAGCATTCGGTCTTTTCGTTACTTTAAAGCGCCTTCAGTGTCAAACGCCTGGAGGTGAATTTTCTATTCTGACTATTTGTGTCGCTGGTTCTCGGTCGAAAGCTAGAGCTTCCCAACAAATTTCATCAAAGATTTTGACATCACTGCTCTTCCAGGCGTAGTTTTTCAGGTAGTGACGTCGACCTTTTGCTTCGTAATACCCCTAGTGGTTACATCAGCAGAGAACAACTGGCTACGCTTAAAAAGAAAAACCAACAGACTTTCTTCCGCAGGCGAATGGCTGGCGCACCGCAGTTCTGGGGTCGTCTATATAATTTTTTCTTAGGTTCTGACCGAGTATATGGGCATGCATACATTATTTAGTCGCCCGACTCATTAGGATAAGTTTTTTCTAAGGTGACTCTTTTATAGTGTTTTTCTCAGAAACGCCATAATTTGCTTTATTTAATGAGCATACCATGTTTAAGAATAAGCTAAGCCATTACTGAACATATGACATCCGGCCAAAAAAATATTCAGCCCGAATAAAATACATTGCTAGCAAACGAAGAAGCACATATCTCGATAAAAACAAACAGATACCGTCGCTGATTCTTTCTCTGCCTTGTATTAGCGGGCCACGACAGCGCACGCTTCAGTGACGCTATCAGAGCGAAAGAGTACAGCGTAGGTTTAGCAGTGGCGCTGTGCTATACGAAGAAATGTTAAGCTTTGCTCGTGCCTCTTGTGTGAATAGCAGTAAGCATACATATAGTCATAAATGCAAATAGCATCGCACTGTACATGTCCCAGGCTATTTGCAAACTTTGTTTAAGTACAAAGCGGGCTACGCCGTCTGGACAAAAACCAAATTGCCTCACCCGCTGTGAGACATTCGCGCGCAGTTCTTCATGGACGGTGTTCGTTTTCGGTGCTTCCGACATGGCAATAGGTCGTTATACTGTGGCACATTGTCATTGTACCCGGCTTTGTTCGAGACATAATTAGTTAGCTGGACTACACACTCAATCAGGGCTGCTCACATGAAAGAGAGAGAGCACCGGTAGATTATCAGAAGTTGGGTTGCTTTCACGAAAAAACAGTTTACAAACTATCGAACGAATAGGAGCAGAGTACTTTCCTCCTAGCGCATGGTTCCTGCAAGTGTGGTGTGGAGTTCGTTCGCAGTGCAGTGATAGTTATTCCTGTCAGCGACGCAAGCCAAATTCAGGTGTAGTGTTGGCAGTGAATAGAATGAATGCGTGGGGGCAATGTATCAGGTTCATTGAGTTAGGGAATAAAGATAACTGGTTATAAGCCTGTAAACTAGTTGCTTCATTTACTTTGTATGTGTCCCGCTGTTGGCAAAAGGCAATAAGAGTAAGATGGCCAGAGTTGAGAAGCTCTAAAATATTTTTTTACGTTCATTTTATGCCACACGGGCTTTAGAAGATATAAGGTGACCACATGGGTTTAATGTTGCCTTGTCTATGACCAGCAACATATTACGAAACTTGTGCGCCGCCATGCATACACGAAAAGAGCAGGTGTACAGCGAAAACAACGTCCCATAGGTGCTATGCAAAACGCAGCAATGAATTTGCATGATTTTATGAAGGGATAGCATATCAAGTGCATTTCAGCTGTGGTTTCCCTTCTCTCTATGACAGACAAGCAATACTGTAAATAAGAGACTAATTCAGCATAAAAAGCCTTTTCAACAGGTGGGCACTCCCTGACCTCCACGCGCACTGTCGAAGCAGAATTAAAGTGCACTTTTATTCTGACAAAAGCACGAATAAGCTTAAGTTTGCTGCTTTGCATTTCAACTACAACGGTAATTCCAGCTACTGTCTTAAGTAAAGTTGAATTCATGCTTAGTGAGAGTAATTCTCACAGTCACTTTTCGAGTAGTCCTGCACGTCCTCCTGATTGTCAGAGGGCGCTTTAATCCTGAGCACACGGAGATCAATTGCGAGCCTTCATCTCGTCCCACTACTGCATCCCCTTTCAGTCGATCGTCGTTGTCCTTCTTGCCCATTTTCCCCCCTCGCTGATACGCGTCTGCAGCCTTAACATCTTTCTAACACCAGCCCTTAAGAACTAGTTAAGCCTTCTGTAAATTTCTGGAGTCTTGCAGCCTACTTCCAACGCACCCAGAAAGTGCATCCTTTAAAGCATGTTGGTCTCCTATTTAAGAGCAACAACGTTTAAGTAGCAGACAGCAAGAAGGGCTAGATTGATAATGCAGTTGTTAAGTGGTCGATATGAACTTGAGCGGCATCTGCATCCCAAACACTGCAGACTTTACTAAAAGCGCGCTCGTAACTGTTTGTGTAGCTTAAAACTCGCAACCCCTGGTGAAGTGCTTTTCTTTGTGGGCATTATTACATCAGTCCTATGTGATAAGAAATGCAGTAAAATAGATATTTATTCATCTTGTTATTAAATATGTGTAAATTAAATGTGAATTTTCAAAAGCTGAGGTACACTAATAGTAAAAAGAAGTATGAGTCTTACCTTTAGATGATCTTTGATGACAGCGGGAAAATACGAGAAACACCAAAGTCACAGTCGACTATAGACGTCAAAGACTACCAGGCCAGAAACAATACTTTTTTGAAAGCACTTGCGCGAATGCACAAGTGCCCAATTTCAACATGGAGCGGGCACAAATGACCTTGTTCCACTCGTTATTTGGATCCACCGCAGAGCCATGATCGCCACCGACAAGGAAACGCACTTTCGTCCTGATAGATGTAGTGCCACGACAAGCGATTAAGCAAAGACGCGTGCGTTAATTACAGAGTGCGCGTCCACAACCACGCCCTACGCTTTAACCGGCCCTACGTTCTCGCTATTAGCTTTCAACTACCTTCTCTCGTTTCCTAGCGCTGTTAATAGATAGTTTCTTGGAGGGTGCAGTTCAACTAGGCTCCATTGGAAAGCATTAAAAGCGCATACCAAAAAAAATGTGCCGCTTACACAAATTCGTGCAAGGCTCGGGTCAATGCAGAGCTGGATGGGCACCTAGCTGGTCCTTACCTTGGCAAAGGCTTTTACCCTAGCAGTTTTCTCATCACCACCCTTTGCTATACTATGTATACATGGTTACGCTTGCTCACGCTGAGAATTTTTCTCGCCAAGAATGTCTCCCTTTGTTTCCTCTTTTTTTCTCGCTCTCTGCGGGTATTCATTAATCTCGCCCATCACAGTTATTTCCCATACAACGCGGGAGAAATTGGGCGCGTGTGGGTTCTCGGAGCCAAGCAGCAAACTACAATAAAGACGAAAGCGCGTGCCGGTTCATAATGGCGATAATCTTCTGCGTATTAAACTTGGCCAACCTCCAACAGAACAGCTCTCCTGTAATAGAAAACGGAAGAGAACAAACACAAGCAAAGAACTCTTATTTTTGCTTCTTTTCCTTGTCTGTCTGTCTGTCTGTCTGTCTGTCTGTCTGTCTGTCTGTCTGTTTTTTATCTGAACCGTTTCATTTTCTTGTATGCGCTGCTAATACATCCTAATACATCAAAACAGATCAACATCGACTTGTCCATGCATCAACTCCTTTGAATCTTGGCTATTCATTTTTGGCAAAAATTCATTAGTGATCGACTCTTTTTTTTCCTTTGCTGACCACTCATTTCGCGTTTTGTCCTGGTAAACATTCTGCGTAACGACTCAAGAAACAAGCTTCACACTGAATTAGAGCTGAAATGCACCAAGAAGTTCAACTCTCAGCGTTTCACACGGCGCCTTATGCATTTGCCTACGACGACTCGAAAGCGGAAGCCATCTTTTAGGGGCGAAGCACCCTTACGTCGTTATCGTGTCTCGTCGTTATCACGGTTGATCATAAAAGGGTATGCGCCACGAAATTTGGTAAATCCTACTGCCCGCCACAGGTCCACTGAAAATGAAGAAGGCAACATTTCGCCCAACAAATAGCCGACGACCTATCAGGATTTAATTGCATTAACTAACGAAAATTTGTCAAACTCCCGTCTGAAAATTGGTTTCGAATGCCAAGTTTTCTCCTGTAAAGCATACTTCGTAGGATGTTCTGGTGTAACACGTGGCCAATTTACTGTAAAATAGCTGCTAATGGGCAATGGGACAGAAGAAGAATAAGAAAAAGATGTAGATGAAGATTAAGATGAAGTAGAACAAGAAAAAGAAGAACCTTATGGTAAGCTGCATTCCGACGCAGTTTTCCGATTAACGTTAGTGGAGCTGAAAAGTCCTTGCCTACATGCCCAATTTCAAGCTTGGCACCGACAAGTGCGTCATGAAAGAAATCTCCCTCAAAGCTATGTGGCGAATAACCTCAGTCAGACCCTTCTTCTGTCTCCTCTTCGTCTTCTGTATATCATTGCCCATTAGCAGCTTTCTGTTGTGTGTAACAGTGGCGCACACTGCAGCTTCACCCCTATTTAGGTTTTACGTTAGTGGAGCTTCTTTACATGCTTCGCCTCCCTTCCCAGTTTTTTTCTTTTTCTTCTCAAGTCGATCTCGTTGTTATGCTAGCTTTATAGTGCTAGCTACATTTACGCCATACAATTTCTAACGCCTACAAGCCCCTTTTTTCATGGTGTCCTTTGTCCTTCTTGACACGACCTATATTACATCCTCACGCCGAAAAGTTACAAAATGTCCCGCTAAAGGGAACCATGTACCGCTAAAGGAGAGGAGGTGTGTGGAGAGGGTTTGTGCATGCACAGTAAGGGTGGTCAGGACGCACACCACCACCACCACGGGATTGAACTCCGCCATAAACTGCTTCGCATCTAAAAAATCCAGTCATTTTAGGCCCAGGCCGGCATGACCGAAATTAGGCGCACCCCAGACGCTTACTATTGCAACTGTCCAGCGCCGGCTGTTCTTTCTGTTACGCACAAGCAGCTCCGGCGCCTTTCGTTTATATTGCCGAGATTTACGGTGTCGTAAACCGAGTCCATCCTAGGGAACACCGCTGAAGAATGTACGGCCGGTGCGGGAATAGACGCCTCGGCCTTGTTTCTGGGTATGGGAACTGCATGGACGTGCCAGCCCGTTTCCCTTCCACGCACGCTTTTTCCCCATCAACTCCATCTGTCACTCATGCTCACGATTCAGATAGGAACTACACGTATATGGGGCTTGCGAAGACGCCACCGCACTTTCCATGTGAGAGAGGCGAAGCCAGTCAAAGGGAAGGCGGGCCCAGTTGTATAGGTTTCTGCAAGGCATTCCGTTGCCCGTATACGCCAACTGACAAGCGCGAGAGTGAACAATGAAGAGTAATGGCCTCATTGGAGGCGAAGTAGAGAGTTCTGGATACACTGACTCTATCTTGGCCCATATTGTGTTTTCTTGCCTCTGCGTGAACCTTTGGTTCGTTCCGAAGGTCTGTGCGATAGTTGCGAATAAAGAGTGTTGATTGCATGATCACCGGCCAGACAAGCCAAGACAAGGCTTCGTGTGGCCTACCTACGTTCTTTACCTTTTAATGGTTACCGAGTCATTTTTGTCGCTTTCAAGTATTATAAAATTGAGTCAGTTGCTCCCTAAGGCCTACTTTGACGGTGGTTTGTTTTCTTCTAAGTTTCATAACTTGACCATTTATTGTTGTTTCGAGCAGTTTAATTTTTCAGTGAAAAGCGTTTCTCGGTTCGCCGTGTTCGTTATAGTTGACCCATTTACTGCGTAAGTGTAAATGTTTTAAATGAATCTTGTCATCTGACATGGTCCTTGCGACAATATTTATCTGAACAGTGCAGGCTTCTCTAGTCGATGACACCAATAAAGAAAAGGTGCCTTCATTATAATACTCTAACGTATTACTCCAAGGCCAAGTATGTGGAAGAACTGAGAACAACTTACATGCGGATCACGCTTCCAAGTGGCGCCTCACTGTTCGCATATCCTCCCGTATTGCAGTTATCTCACATCGAACCACACCAAGGCGTCTGCAAGCCTTGAGTGAGGTTGGCGCAAACAAGAACGACAGAAATAACATGTAGAGCAAGCATCGTTGCAATAGATAAGATCACAATGACTACGCCGATGAGCCGGTGCTTTCCTCCCGCCTATCCTTCTTGGTGGTTTGCGCCGTCTGAATTTTCTTGTAGCATGCACCAACTAGCCCAACAAGTTTTTACTAAGAACATTGCTTCCACATAATGCGGTCTTAAACATAGCTGTGTTTCACATGCATGTGACGTAAATCAGGGCTAAAGCAAGTACATGTTATCATACGCACCAGTTCCTCAATGTAATTCATTGGGACCTGGGAGCTATTTACAGCGAAAGCTGTCTCTGGCTAAGCGAAACGAAAAACCGTTCGCCAACAAGTTTCCGATAATGGTCTTCCATTGGCTGCGCCATCAGTTACGTCGTTCTTTACGTCGCACCCAAGAGCGCGTGCCGTTGGCTGCGCCGTCAGGGACGTCGGTTTATCCCTTCGCAGCCGTTCCGTCGAGCCCGCCTGTAGCAGTTTCAACTGAAACTTCCACATGGGGAGGGCGCGGATCGTACGAACACCCGAACAGCAGCCAACTTTCCAAGAACAGCGCCGACAGCTGATCCGTGAGGGAATTCATGGTCGTCGGGCCGATGCATCAGTCCGGGTACAAGAACAGACCGGGATTGCGAAGCGGAAGCAGCGACTGCGCAATTCACAACGACTCCTCATTCCGCAAATCACAAGTTTTGACGCCTGGTGAAATTCTACACTTCTGCCACGCAATGTTGCATGCGCTAAGAAAACTCCTCCCACTACATGACATCCATATAGTGTTTTTTTTTCTTTTCTCGAAGCAGTGTCGAGCAGTGCCATAGCTCTGTGGCAGAACACCTGCTTGCCACACTGATGGCGTGGGATTGATTCTCATTCGAGGCGAAGTTTTTGTTTCATTATTTATTTAGTTGCGCCTTTCTCGACTTATCGGTCGCAGACAATGCTGATTTTTTCGCTCACAATCAACGACGCCGACACCGAAGCCGACACCGAAATTTCTGCAAAACGAGCTCTTTAACGCCTTCCGCGTAAAAAAAAAAAGAAAAAAAAACGCGTTGGAGCAGTGGGAGGTGCGAATGCCCTGCTCCGACGTGGCCGACGCTTGGTTGAACGGGCGGCTGAGGCCAGTGGTTCCCTCGACCAAGGCTCCCCCATCAGAATGATTGATGTTTCAACAAAGTTTTACTGTTCTTTCTGTACCCCTTTCTCAGGCGTATTAGCGTGTTGATCACGCACTTCTTTCCACGTGCACGGCGTTTGGTTGCAACGCTGGTTAAAGAGCTTCAGCGAAACACGCAAGCCGGGCTGAAGAAAAAGAGCGATCGCCTGCGTTTCCGAAAACAGGGACAACGAGCATCGGAGCCTGAGACTTACTGCCGTTCAACGCCGCAGGCTTCTCGACAGGATCCCGCTTTTTGTGAGCACAAAGTCGAACCCTTGCCTACACCAAGGCATGAGATCAAGTTAAACCCAATCAAACCAATGGTTTCGTCCTCTTTCAAAGCAAGCTAAACTGAGCTATCGTTCGAGCAAATTGATTTAGCCATGTTCAACCACTGGAATTATTTTCCTTGGAATAGTACACGTTTTATTTTAATATTGTTATTTAATTTGTACAATGCTATAATTTAAATCATAGATACATCCGCGTTTTTATCCCCTTTCTCTCAGTATTTGTCTGTGATGCGCGTGCCCCTTTCTAGGAGAGTGCTTTTGAGTGATCTCAACCATAGTAGAAGAATTTTCATTTTATTTCGACGTGTCGAAATCTTCAGTGATTTCGTATTCGCTTTTATACTCCTGTTGGTCTGTTGGCGTTACTTATCCTTTTATCCGCTTTGTCATCGACGTTTGAATGTTTTCATTAGTTTTCTCAGCCCTGTGCCAGAGATACAAATCACTCATTCCGGCCGGATGCTTTTTCGACTCGAAATCATTCCTAGGCCTCCTTGATCCCAGAGCGGCGATCTAATTGAAGCCGCGTTGTCCGCGCGTGACACGCACGCGTCTTCTCCCAGCGCGAAAAGTCTCGCTGCTTTCGGGATTCAGAGCACGCCTCGGCCCCGGCTATACTTGGATCGCGTTCCGGGAAGCCCCTGGGTGCCGAAACGAACGCCTGGGGCCCAAAGCCTGGTGTAATAAGGTTGTTCGATTGAAAAATGGCTGGGACGTACTACTCCCAACACGCCTGCTCCCTCCATGGCCATCTATTTTGTGTCGTTGTTCTAGCGTGCACGAAGTAATTGTGCTGTAGGGTGGAACCCTTTTTCATTAACCCCTCCAGAAAGCACGCCCGCCTCAGATATCCGTCTACGATGAACGGATGTGACAAGGGTCGCGGTGGGGAGGGTGTAAATGACAAGAGAAATTGCTGATCATGCTGTTGCTGTAATGATGGTAATATTGACATCTTCGTCTTGTGACCTTTGTTAGCTTTCTGTACTTGAGCTTGTTCTCTTCGCACTTTTAACCTCAAACACTACAGCAATGTCTGTCTTCGCACATAAATTGATTGCACTTTCCTAGGGTGACTACCCGACTGCTTATTCTGGACCAGATGTGAATGTTTAACCTGTTGCTGAATATCGCAAGTGGTCATTTACTGCTCGCTCTTTTTAAACAGGTCCCTTTTATAGCGTCAGCTTAGCGGATGCAAAACCGAAGCATGCGGTAGTGTCAATTATGCCTACTAAACAACTTTCTATACATTGTTCTTTAGCGTGTTTTTACAGCCGAAGTTCGATTTTCTCAGCAGAGGCATTGAGGGATGCGTGTACTGTTGGCATTTTTTTATTGTTGTTGTTGGTTTGATGAATTCCCGTGTGCTTGAGCGTTTAGAAACTGTAACGAATTTCGCGAATGTAGTATCGTTAAACATCTGTGATATATTTGAAAATGCATCCAGCTACATCTTTGCAGTAAACAAGTTTCTATAGACTTTTACCTGTCCGCGTGGGGGTAAGGCTACTTGTTTAACAATAGAACATTTTTCACTGCTGTCTTGCACACTCGCTGGGGAAGAAATTCACAGTATTTTTCATTAGTTCATGTAACAGAAATGTGCTTTGCAGAAGTCCGCCTCTATGAATCTCGATAACAAATGGCATGAAACTGCAACCTATATATTTCCGGCTGTAACACTATAACACAAGAGTTTACTTTGTTGACGTCGTGGTGCACCGTGAGAGTTGCGTGCAACAGACTATCGGCACCGTACTGCATGCCCCAAAGGCAATGGCTTCGGTCATGTGCTTAAAGGGGCCCTGCCCCCGGTGCGCAGAACCTCACTCGGAAGAGACCTGCCGTTCCACTGTTCTTAAATGCGGCAACTGTAATGGTCCACACGCTGCCTCCTCGAAAGACTGCCCTCAAATCAGGAAGGAGCGCACGGTGCTTAAACAAATGGCCAGAGACAATTCGACCCACAGGAAAGCTGCCGGAACAGTCCGGCGTCGGCAACGGCGTCGGCGCCATCGTTCGACCTCAAAGAAGGGGCAAGCTCGAAATGACAGTACCCCCTCTATTGCTGCGCCACACAGTCAAACTACATAAAGACCGATGAGCTCAAGGAAAACTGCGGAGAGGAATCTATCCGCAGAGGAATGGCCGGTTCTTCCGAACCGTCCCCTTGCCACGGAGCCTCAGAAACCACACCCACTCTAGAGTCTTCACCGACCGCTGGTGACGCAACTAAAGCAGATCGCAAAGTCATATCTATGCTTCGTTCTCTCATGGACGCCATTCGAGAGATCTTATTGGACATGGGGACGACGTCTGCTCTAAGCGCTCTCAAAGTGCTGGACGCCTTAACCCTTTCAGACGTCACCCATGAAGAACTGTCTGCAAATGTGTGAAACTGATAAAACGTTATTTCAAGGCACTCAATAGTCTATTGCAACAAAAATAATGTCATAATATGTTAATTTGTGAGCGTTGTAGTAACTAATCTAAACTAAGTTGTAATGACATATCTATTTATCCTGAAGTCATTGGTGCTGAGTTTTGGCATAAATAGAATGAAATCTCAGGCTAGAAATATAGTGCAAGTTCTATTTTGGTTATGTCTATTTGGGCAAAGAAAAATTATACTTTTCGCATGGCTTACAGGAAGCGGCACATCGATCGACTCGTCGAACGTGGCAGTGCCTTCAGAAAAGTGATCATATACAACAGCACACTACAAAAAGAACTTAAATGAGTACAAATTTATTTTGCAGGAGGTTCAATTCATCCAAAGCTCGATATATCTCGCGCTCTCTTAGCGCCTAGTTGATAAAAATAGCAAAAACAAGTGGTGTACACAATTGTGTACATAGCGTGTCAAAGGGTTAAGCCCAGTGCTTGAATCCCTCGAGTAGAAAGATGGCTCCTTTCCGAGAAGAAGTCAAGGCAGCATCCATCATCCAGTGGAATGCCAGAGGACTAACATCGCGCCTTTCAGACTTTCGTCAGTTTGTGCACTCTAACATGTTCCCAGTCATCATTTGTGAGCCCAACGTATCGACGCCAGTACGACTATCGGGGTACGAAGCTGTCATGTCCTCAACAAATGGAGCCTGCAGCAAAGTTATCGTTTATGTCCGTAGGGAACTCACGTATCTGCTGCATCCAATAGCGCCTCATGATGGAAATCAATATGTATGCCTGACAATTAAGAAAAAGAAACTCATGTTCACTCTCATAGGCGTTTATATATCGCCTTCAAGTAATTTTGACTCAAGAAGATTGGCTAGCGTCTTGGCCGTGTGTCCAGCTCCATGGGTCATCATAGGAGACTTCAATGCACATCATCCGGCATGGGGAAGTACGAGGACAAATGCAAGAGGGCGCAGATTAGCAAGTTTCGCATACAATCATAACCTCACCCTCATGAATGACGGCAGCCCCACTTTTCTTCGAGGTGTGACATATAGCAGCTGTCTCGACCTTGCCTTCGTTTCCAACTCGTTAGCCAGATGTGTTAAGTGGTTTTCGGATATTGAGACACACGGAAGCGACCATATTCCCACTTATCTTCGCATCAAAGGGCTGTCTAGATCTGGTCCAGAGAAGACCGTTCGAAGAATTGACTGGACCGCCTTTAAGTCTGACATGGAGGATGCTTGTCAAGCGGGTCTATGCTCTGGGCTAGAGCAAGTAATCAAGTGCACAATGCAAGATGCCACGCGCACGATCCACATTTCATCCAGGCGCAATGATTTTGATGCCGAATTGGAAAGACTGCGAGCGCTTCGCCGCCTTGCGGAACGGGGATATCGGCGCACAAAGTCGATCCACGACCTTAGAACAGCCAGGAGAATGCAGAAGAAGATTCAGCGTCGCATGTACAAGTTAGCCTGTGAACGGTGGAGAACGTTTTGTCAGGACCTAGACCCCCCGCAAGCCCCTATCTCACATCTGGAGAACGGTGCGCGGTCTTCGCTGCATTCCTGAACAGCGCTTTCCATTCAAGACGCTGGCACTTTTTCAAAAACGGCGAAACATTGATGTCGCAGAAGACTTTTGCTCGAGGATAGCAGACCAAGTGGTTTGTCCAGATGCTCTGGCCGGAAGTGACGTCCCTCATTCCCGTGACGGCCGCATGGACTTTCCTTTCACGATGGAGGAGCTCGAGGCGGCTCTAGCCCTATGCAGGCGTTCTTCATCACCGGGGCCAGGTGGTATATCCTACCGAGCCCTGTGCAATCTGGGTGTGGCTGCGCGGGGAGAACTGCTACGTTTGTACAACGAATCCTGGCTAGAGGGAAGTGTTCCTGGCGAATGGAAGACAAGTCGTCTAGTACCACTTCTGAAGCCAGGCAAGTCTCCACTTGAACTTGCCTCGTACCGCCCTATTGCACTGGGCAGCTGCGTGGGAAAGATAATGGAACGGATGATCCTTAGCCGCCTTGAATGGTACCTCGAACATTACAAAATTTATCCGAACTCCATGGCTGGTTTTCGACGTGATCGCTCATCTGTCGATAACGTAATTGATCTCGTCACATACGTCCAACAGCAGAAATCACGCAAGCGTTTGTCTGCAGCCTTGTTCCTAGACGTAAAAGGCGCATACGATAACGTGCTACACGAGGCCATTCTGGATGCCCTTGAGATGGTTGGCCTGGGTGGTCGAGTTTTTCGATGGATTGCTGGCTACCTGACAACAAGATCACTTTTTGTATCAACCGACGACGGCCCAACCACACGACGCTATACCTGTCGGGGTGTTCCTCAGGGTGGAGTACTAAGCCCCACTCTATTCAATCTGGCGCTCGTTAAACTTACCGAATACCTGCCATGTACAATCGCGATATCCATATACGCAGACGACATTTGTGTCTGGACATCAGCCGTCACTCGCCCCCCAGATACGAGCGAGGCTTCAAAAGGCTGCAACTATGACAGCGAGATACCTCGGCAAGCAAGGCCTTAAAATCTCTACGGAAAAATGTGCATTAGTGGCATTCACACGTAAGCCAATAACGCACTATGCCATCTCTATTGAAGGGCGGACCATTTCTTGAGCCCGAACCCACAAATTTCTGGGTATAAGCATAGACAGAGACCTCTGTTGGAGCCCGCATGTGTCTTACATGAAACAGCGCCTGACAGCCATCTTCCAGTTGTTCAAATTCCTGTGTGGAAAAACCTGGGGCATGTCGGTAGACGCAATGCTCGAACTGTACAGGTCACTGTTTCTCGGTTTTTTGCGATATAGTCTGCCCGTACTAACTAATACTTGTAAGACAAATATTCGCACTCTGCAGGCTGTACAAGCTCAGGCTCTCGGAGTTTGCCTTGGCCTGCCAAAATGCGCGTCGACTGATTCCACTATTTATATTGCACGGGACCAACCTATACAAACGCACATTGCGGTGGAAGCCTTGAGAGCCCATATCAGGCATCTTTCCTGGGCTCATTGCCACCACTTTGCAACACTGCCTACAGAAAGACCGCGGGCGTCTTACTGTGCAACAATTTCAAAATATTCCGCCCACCTTCCGTCAGGCTTCAGCCCCGCGTCTAAACCAGCGATACCACCGTGGTGCTTTATTAGACCTGATGTGCACTTCAGCATACCGGGAATCACAAAAAAATCTGAGCTATCATCACCCGTGCTGAAGCAGCTATCTTTGATTCTTCTGCACGAGAAGTACGCTGATCACTTACACATCTATACTGATGGATCAACTGCCCTCCAGTGTTCGTCCGGAGCAGTGGTCGTCCCGGCGAAGGCTATTACCATCAGTTTCAAGACAGACCACCCAACGACATCGACGGCTGCAGAACTTGCTGCTCTCCGCGCTGCACTTCTGGTAGAAAACCGCGAATAGCCTCAACGGTGGTCAGTGTTCAGTGATTCGAAGGCAGCACTGCAATCTTTGCTGTCAGCCCTACGGCACGGACCATGCGAGCAGTTGGTATTCGAGGTTAGACATCTCCTCCATACTGCATTCGAGAAAGGTCACCACGTGACATTTCAGTGGCTGCCAAGTCACTGTGGCGTGATAGGCAATGAACGTGCCGACATTGCTGCTCGATCAGCTCTTCAAGGAGACATGGTCGAGACAATTCCCCCTATCGAGGACCTGCTGCTAGCCGACTTCGAGTGGTCGCACAAGAAGTCACTTTCTCCACTTGCAGCACAACAAGTAGACTGCGCAACCAACGCCACCACTACCCGAACACTCCACATCTTCAGACACCCACTGGACTACGACGAAATGATGCCACTCTGCTTTGCCGTTTGTGGCTGAGAGCGGCTTTCACGAAGTCATTCTCCTATAAAATCGAAATGGCTGACAACCCTTTTTGCGACAACTGTGGTAGCGAGGAAACGTTACAACACATCTTCTGTGACTGTCCTTGCTATAATGCGCAGAGAACATCACTAGCAGCCTCTCTAGCTCGCATAGACCAGAGACCGATGACGCTAGAAACTATTCTGGAAAGTCGACCAGAGAGGTAATAGCGGGTAAAGGCGACGAAGGCAGTGCTAAACTTCTTAAAGGCAACGGACTTGCACCGACGATTATAGGCTTATGGCTGTGATGACTGTGAAGTGAGACTTTGTGTGCGCGTGCTCTCTCCTCTCTCTCTCTTTCTCCATCTTTAAATCTTCCCTACCCCTTTCCCCGAGTGTAGGGTAGCATACCGGTCCTACTAGACCGGTTAACATCCCCTGCCTTTCTTTTTCCCTCCTCTTTTTTCCTTCCTTCCTTATCAGCATAGTCAGAAAATGCTCCCGATCGGTAGTCGAGGCTCCTGAGAACCAGGGCTGGGCAGTATCGCGATACAAGAGTATCGTGATGGTATTTAGAGATAGTTTTGTGTAATGGTATTCCTGTATCGGGATACATTTGAAAAATGTATTTGTATTTCAGTAGTGAAATACTTTTACGGTGTATCGTCTGTATCGCGATATTGGGCAGGACCCAGGTATCTCGTAACTTTTTTGTCGAAAATGGGCTGGCGTGTTCTCAAAGGGGGAAAAAGACTGTTTTGTGCTAAGCCAAGCAAAGGCGGGCCATCGGTCGGCGACACGGGAATGGCGGCCAAGGGTTCCCCCAGAAGCAAAGAGTGGCACACATGTGATAAAAGCACCCGACGCAATTGACGCAAAGTCACGGAGGCAGTGTTGTCGGCCCCTGCCGATAACAGTCGCTGCCTCTGAGGGCCAGAACAGCATCCCTAATTCTTAGGTACCTAGTTGAGCCGATAAGAGATATTGCAGGACTTTCTGACCACAAGGCGGTAATTATTCGTTTTCGCGCGAACTTGTGCTCCTCTCCAATGGCATAGAGACTTTTCTATTTCACCAATCTTCTGTTAAGTCTGAACCAACGCTCTTTAGAGGAAAAGCTATTTGAGAAGAGGCTAGCGCAATTAAAGCAGCAACCTTCTCCGCAAAACACATCATGTGTCTAATTCCCTTAATTCGCTGGCGGTCGTTAAGGATTCGAGCAATATGCTTGACATGCAAGTTCCAAAGCGCTGCAAAATTATGCACAATATTATAGGGCACTGAATAAATCCTGTTGAGGAACAGCATCCCCGAAATAAAAAGTATTTTAGTATTTTCATTCCTGTATCTGTATTCCGGGATACTTTTTCGCCTTTTTGTGAATGTATCTCCGGAATATCCGGTTACGTCGAAGACAAATGTATCTCAGTATCTGTATTTTAGACTTCCAGCATGTGTATTTCAATATCTGTATTCCGGAACACTTTCCTGAGTATCTCTGCTCAGCCCTGCTGAGAACACGCAAGCCAAACATTAAAGTACAGTAGATGGCCTGAAATTTACAATTAATTCTCAACGTACGGTAACAATTGTTCCCACTTTTTTTTACGAATAATGCGCCATATACGCAAAAAAATCGTTCCATATACCCAAAGTTCAGGCCATTGGCTGATTTGAACATCGTGAGCTGCATAGTTACCGCAAACACCGCGGGAGGCCGCCACGTGCCCGAGCACGCGCTCGCGATCACACTGAAAGTAAGCAGCGCGTTCGAAGAAAAATAAAAGAAAAAGTGCTCAACGCCACGACACGCGTGACGTATCTTCCCACGTGTCCTACCTCCCTGCCTAGCTTCCAGCGCACTCGTCTGGGACGAGAGAAAAGAGAAAGCAATTACACAGCGTGTGAAAGATTTCTTTAACTCCACTCGTATTTGATCGATTCTAAAAACTTAGGCGGTGGTTGATGCGTGCGCCAATAAACTCCTTTAACGACTCCACTCAGTGGTTACTTGAAAAAGAGTTGCAGAGCCCCTATAAGTTAATTTTTATTATGGGGTCCGCCACTGTGGTGTAGTGGTTACGGTGCTCGGCTGCTGACCAGAAGGTCCCGGGTTCAATCATGGAACACCAACTAGCCCAATCAACCATTCAATCCCGACCCCACGGTGGGCACTTTTCGATGCAGGCAATATGCTAGAGTCCTGTGTTCTGCATGATGTCAGTGCACGTTAGAGAACACCAGATGGTCAAAATTTCCGGAGCCCTTGACCATGGCGTCTCTCATAATCTTATCATGGTGTTGGGACATCAAATCTTATATTTTATTAGGTATGCTTGCTTATGTTTGCCTGCGTGTGATTTGTGTTCATTTCCCCATTTTCTCAACATCTAGAATGACTTACAAAGCGTATGGAGACGAACATTAGCATCCTCTAAACAGGTTTTCGTCGTTCTGTCTCTCTCTTATTGCTTTCATGTGTACTGAAGTGCTAGTGCTGTATGCGCCTGTTTTATTTTTTTCAGAATGGTTACTGTTCATCGGTTTCAGTTGCTGTACGAAATAAACAGTGTGTATATTATCCGTACACAGACAGCAGTGAGATAGATCAACAAATCCATACCTTCGTATTGATCCCCTGCTATATGCGCCATCATTCGAGTAAATTACGCAATCAATATTTTTTACGCGATAAATGCAGCTATAAAGAACACAAGTCAGCTTACTTGATAAAAATGTCATGCATCATCTAACGATAGCGGTGTTGTCCCGCCACGGTGGTCTAGTGGTTATGGCGCTCGTCTGCTGACCCGAAGGTCGCTGGATCGAATCCCGGCCTCGGCGGCTGCATTTTCGATGGAGGCGAAAATGCCTGAGGCCCGTGTACTTAGATTTAGGTGCACGTTAAAGAACCCCAGGTGATCTAAATTTCCGGAGCCCTCCACTACGGCGTCTCTCATAATCATATCGTGGTTTTGGGACGTTAAACCCCAGATATTATTATTATTAACGATAGCGGTGTTATCTCTTGCTTTCTTATTTTCAGTGGTGCAGCAGCATTACGAGATTCGCGTAAACGACGATTTCGTAATCCGCATGAACACCGGCGTCCTTCGGTGCCACGCCTCAAACGACGTCAGAGAATACGTCGCCGTGACATCGTGGGTCCACAGCGATGACTTCATAATTTCTGTTCAAGCTATTCTAGGTAGGCGAGAGTCGGGCACCGACTGGACACGTCTATTCGACTTTGGCTCCCATCCGGACTCTCTCGGCTCGAGGCAATGGTACTTTGCCCACTGTTGCTTAATGTAGCTTTCGCCAAATCTTTTTCCTTCTGAATCGGCATAGATGACAGTGCTGCTTGTAACCACTAAGGAAGCGAGTAAGCTATAAAACACGTTCTTTGTCGGTGTCCTGGTTAGAGCGCGCACGAGTCGCCGCTAGCGCCCGTGTCGGCCGTTGACGATGGACCCTTGTCGGAACAGACAATATTACAATACGGATTTAAAGTGTCGTCGCACCGGAAATCTATTAGGGCTTCTTTTTCAATTTCTTCCGCCGCAGTGGATGATGGGATAAACTATAATACTACCGCTCCTCGCCTTTCCATACTTAACCTTCTTTATTCGCACCGGTTTGTTTTTTTAGAGCTACTTTTCATATTCATTTCCCCTTCCCTTCAGGGTAGGGTAGGAAACCAGATATATAAACTCTGGTTAACCTCCCATCCTTTGCTCAACTTGTATCTATCTCTCTCTCTCTTACTCTTTTGCTCTCTTCATAATTTTGCTTGTTTATGTGAGGTGATTTTATAATGTCGGCATGTAAAATTTCTTCGGAGATATAAAGAATGGAACCTTGCAGGCTGCACAAATAATTATTCGATTCCCCCCCCCCCCCCCTCAAAAGGGAAAAGGAATAGCAATCACTAGACAATAATCACTTCTCATTCACACTTAGATCAGCAGAGGAAGCTTAAAAAGCTCCCTAGGAATGTTTCCTCGTGTAATGCTTCTTTTTCTCCGTTCGGAAGTAGGATCTAGCCAGCGCAGAATAATTCTTCCTGTTCAGCATAAAGTCAGTTCTGTGTCCCAGCCATTAATTTTCGCCGTAACGAAATTAGCTAAAGAATTCGTTGTAGCTTTGCCCAGTCGCGCAGCCGTTCCTGTCACAGCCACATTAATTTTCTTTTGGAACCCATCGGCGCACATGCAATTTACGAAAGGGCACGGCTTTTTGGTGCCTGTTTTAGAAAAAAGATGAACAGCTGCGATCATTTTTACTTGGTCGAATGCTTTCGCGGTAAATCTATTTTCCGTTCAAACTAGGGCGAACCTCTTATTCAAGCAAGATATGTTGGGGGCACGTTTTAGTACGAAAGAAAGAAAAATAATAACCAATGTCACCCCGAAGGTTGCTTTCGCTATTAGGCCCTATAGTGTTCAGAAAGAAACAACTTATAACTCTTCTCTATGAAATCAAGTAGCCAGTTTGAACATAATTTTCTGGTTCAGACAGCAGCATGAATCACATGAAATCTGAAACCTAGAGTTTCGCGCGACATCACTTTCCATAGTTGGCGATTCCAGCTGATCATGTAAGCAATTCGCGCAATGTACGCATCTACTAGTGGTAACACCAGAACTTTCCCTCGATCCCCCCCCAAACTACAGAAGCGCTCTCCCCCTTCCCCAGCCGCGATTTCAAGTGGATTTGCATCCCCCCAAGACAAAATCCTACCGACGCTCATGCAGCCGCGCCACTTGCTCTGTGCAAAAACCGTTACAACTTGAACTCAAACGTGCGCGACAAAGAAAATAATGCGCATGGGGATCAATTTGTGAGGTCATGGCATTGCGTCAGCAACCACGAAAAGTTGAAATTTGGTTAACCAGCAAGACTTACGTAACTTGCTAGCAGCGATAACCGTCTAACTTCCTGTCGGACTTCATAGTGCTGATGCTGTATCCGCTGTATCCTTCCGTACGGTCATCGTGTCTGGTGTACATTCTGCGCCGGTGCCAAAATTCGAGAGTTGGTGGGGTAGCGATATTCGTCCCTTGAATTTTGAAAAAAAAAACAGCTGTTTCACCTGAAAAGTCGAAATAGTGTGAATACGATAGCAACACGTAGTAATGTTACACGAAGTAAGGCTTGCGGCTAACTCCTTTTCATCCGATCTCGCGCAACTCTACAACACACTGGGCCCAGACATACAGTTTGGCGACCCCTTACTCACCTACCATGAAATCATCTCTCACTATCGTAGCCAATACCCCTTACCACACACAAAGCTCGAACGCGTGCAAGAGGTGGCCTTTCTAATGCTACAAGCAAGATTGTACCCATAACGGGGCCGACTCAGCCATTACAACTCAGACATCACTCCACAATGCCTAGATTGCACATAACTTTATTGTTCCCTCTCACACATGCTCTGGCATTGACCCGCGTTACCCCAGAGGCCTCTCACCAGTGACTCCGACAGGGGAGAGGCACTCAGGAGCTCCGAGCTCCACCACCAACTAAATGCAAACCACAGGGCCCAAAAACAGGCGAAACGTCACCACGTTCCCGACCTAACTAGGGCGTCGCATACGGTAGCGGCTGCTAGGGTATCCCTCGTGGATATCATCAAAGACGCCCAGTACAGCAAACTGCCGGTCATGTAATATACGGGTGTAGTTTTTCCACCAGATAGCCATGAGAAATGAGCGGCCACATCATTTGCGCTAAATGTAGGGTACCGCCCCACTCCTCTACCTCTCATTACTGCGTTATCCGCGCTTCTTAATGACTGAATACGAAAGCATATTTTTGTCTGCAATATAGGGAGTGCCTGGTAATATATTACTCTCCGTTCCTAAGTTCATTCCTATTTATTCGTAGCACTGAAACTCCCCTTGACATAGTCGTCATAGCATCGCTCAATCAGTATTGCCTTTAGTTGTATAACTAGGCAGTTGTTGAATGACAGTGATATGAAAAGAACGTAAACAACTTTTTTTCAATGCGTCTTTTGTTTGTACAGTGGAACCACTGATCCTGGTCTCGCACTTCGAAGATAACGTTGTACGACGAGTCGAGCCGGTGTCCCTCCTATGCGCTACCACAGGGACACCACTGCCCCAGATAACGTGGCCCATCTATGACGTACAAGTGCAGGACTCTAGTCGAGTGAGTATCCGGTCACTTGCACCTGTTGTGTTGACTAAAGCGTCCTGTTTGTTTTGAAGAAAAAAAAACGACATCTCCTCTGGACTTTAATAAAGTTCCTTGTCTGCCTGTCTGTCTGTCTGTCTTAATGAAAAGGCAGTTAATAAAAAAAATGATTTTTGTGTTTTCCTGATGAGATCCATGCATAAACGTAGTAGGCTTGATTGCGGTAGTGGGCAGTGCTGATGAAAAATAGGTTTGTTATGTAGAACCATTATGGGTGATTGTAACGGCCACTTTTTGTCCATGCCACGTTATCCCTTCAGAAGCTTTGTGTGTTGTCTGGCATGAGCCCTGAGCGTGTAACGCCATGACATTTCCATAATCACATAGCGTGTTTCAGGAAAGGCTCTCATATCTCGCTGTGACGTGCTAAGCCGTATTAAGCGGTCATAAAGATGGTAAAACCTGCAGTATTTAGTGAACACAGCAATGCGTGCATTGTATAGATGCGTATGCCAAAATTATCATCAGTAGTGCCACGTTTCGTTCCAAGTGCGGAAATAAATTTCTTACGCATTCTACTCTCGATATGCGTACAGTCACTTAGTAAAATAGGGGGGCATGCTTTGAGCTGCGGGACACGTAGCTACTCATTCTTGAGGGCGCATACTGTGAAAGGACAGAGTGCTTTCAATGAAATACATTATGAGGTACAACTGCTTACGTCAGTTATTTGGCGGGGAGGCAGAATAGAGTAAAGTGTCATCTTGATATATTACATGATTGTACGAAATAGTAGCTCTTACTAATAAAGGTGGTTGGGGAAGGGCACGTTCGCTTGACGTGTCGTGATTGACTAGGTCACGATATGGCTCTGCCTACCGCGCTGGCAACGCTAAGTTTGGCGCCTTTCAAATCACGAGCGATCAAGCGAATATCCGTAATGTGAGTTGTTTGCGTAAGCTTGTCTTGGTGTGCTATTAAGCGTTGAGCACAAGGCAAAAAAAAAAAAAAGAAATGAAAAACACAAGGTTGAACCGAAGCAGTTTTTTTTTTTTTCGCAAGAGTGCCGTTGTTGAACTATACGGAATTTCCAGCTCTAAGAATTGCCTGCACTTGAGGGTTTGCCTAATATTGAGAATTCATTTTCACTTGCGTGTTTACGTGACGACCTCGCTTTAAAATTGGGAATAAAAGGACCAGTTTTTTATAAAGGCAAGCATAGACCTTGAACACAAAAGTTTGGGCATGCAAAACAGGAATTAAATATTTAACAGCCGGCTGTCGTTACTGAACTTTAATACAGCACACAAATGTGAAATTTCGCGGGTAATAAACGAAGGACTTATGAGGGCAGTAGACGCCACTGCCTTGACCTTTCTTTTACTTCAAATGTCTGACTATTGTCTCCTTTAAGTTGGGCCATCTGCATGTTTTACTCTGACGTAAACACCTTAAGTAGTTCCTGCGCCGTTTCGAGATGCAATTACGCTAAAAGTGGCCGAGACGGGTATTCATTAGCGGTGATTTGTAGCAGCAGTATTGGTTTTCTTTGATGGTCAGCCCATATTTAAAGTATGGCGGACCCCTAAATTCGACGGAACAGTGTCTCCCACGAAAACGTTGGTGATTATCCCAAACTTCTCAATAATCCAAGTACTTGGCTGTTCATCAATATATACTTGATTTATTGGGTAAATTTTGACGATAATAACGTTTAGTTGAAATGGGAGGTATTGCGCTGTTTGTTAAGATAGAATAAATTTCAGTTGCTGTATTAAATAATCCTGTGTCTCTTCCGAGAAGCCGAGCCCAGGAAAGTTAGCAAGCGCGCAAAATTGGTTGGCTTGGTTTCTTGAAAGAATAACACTTTAGATGGGCGCGATGCATGAAACTCGCGAGAAGAGATACATTGCCGTTCTTTTTTAAAGGCCACTGTGAGTGTTGCATTATTGGCTTTGCACGGACTTCTTCATGAAAGCACAGCGCCTATAAATGAGTCAGGTTCTGTTAAAGCATTGTGGTAGTAATAATATGTGGGGCTTTACGACCCAAAACCACGATATGATTATGAGGGACGCCGTCTTCGAGGGCTCCGGAAATTTTGACCATCTGGCGTTCTTTAACGTGCACTGACATCGCACAGTACACGGGCCTGTACCATTTCGCCTCCATCGAAATGCGACCGCCGCCGCCGCCGGTATCGAACCCGCGACCGTCGGGTCAGCAGTCGAGCACCCAGCCACTGATTCACCGAGGCGGACTAGCTTTGTGGTCCTCATGTACTTTCATCTCTCTGGCTTCCCATGTGAAATGGTGTAAGTAGTAATGTGTGAATTAAAAAAAAAATAGTTATGAGATACTGCTTACCGAGTGCTTGCCATTGATATATACTTATGTATTCTGAGATTATCTAAGCTTCTCAGTTTATCGAGATTTCAAAATGTCTATCTAAAAATGGCCATGGATTCGATAAGCACGAATGAACAAATCCGACCATCAACTGAACGGGCTGTGGAATAATTTGGTACCCAAGCTACTGTATGTGTGTAGTTTTCAAGTACTACACTTACCAGAATACATATAAGGTGAAAACTATAGAATTTAAATATAAGGAGATGCATAAAAAAGTTGATGCCGCTGAGTACGCCGCCCATCTTTCCTCAGTGTATTAATACACGTGAAGAACGGACGTGACAAGAGAGCTTTGTGGCTTCGGTGGTGGCGGCGCCTCGCAGATCCGTGTCGGTGACTACGTGAGCCGGGATGGATCCGTGATCAGCTTCGTAAATATCACCAGGGTTAGGCCCGAACATGGCGGCGCCGCCTGCTGCGAAGCGTTTAACGAACACGCCTCGGACGGGCACTCTGGTCGCCTGAACGTGCTTGTTCTACCGGCGGCGGACAACAATGCCCAACCGCACCGTTATGGAGGGAAGGAAGGCGATGCTGCATTGCCCGTACTCTGGATTTCCAGAGACGCGAATAATCTGGCGTACAGGTGAATACGTTATGCTGCACACTAATTAGAGCGAGATGGGAAATGTTATAGAAATATAAATAGGTGTTCCATTCGTTTGTGGCCACGATCCGTATTGTGAGACGATCATTTCTGGCGCCAGGGTCGCTTTGCGTGGCGTGGAATCTCGCTTGTCCAATGCCTAACGCGACTATAATT
>JALIZH010022253.1:0-19582 GCA_030522465.1 Rhipicephalus appendiculatus | reverse complement strand
GTTCATACTCACGCCTACTCACACTATAGGCACTCACTCACGTTCATACTCACGCCGACTCACACTCATAGGCACTCACTCACGTTCATACTCACGCCTACTCACACATACTCATCTGCGGAAAAGATTTGAGCGCAAAAAAGGACGGGACACAAGACAAGAAGACGACTACACGAGCGCTCACTACCAACTGGTTTTATTCAGAAGAAAACATGTGAATATAAAGCTCAGTACGCCACACGCGCGCCTGCGCACATATCAAGTGAGATAGACGAGAAAAGCTTATCGTAAACTGCGCTCAATCAACTGCATCTCACTCCCCCCGCAAGCATACCGACGTTTGGCTAACACAATCTGTGCCTTTCTTTTTTTATGTAAAAGGCCTCCAAAAGCTCGCGTGCCACAGTGTCTCTGCTGCGGCCCAGTACTTTCAGTTCCGAGAAGACAGGAACACAGTCGCACTCCGCGCAGTGCGCGGGAAGGTGCGCGCGCCGATCACCTGTGAGCGACAGTTCATGCTCACGTGCCCGGTCATTGACACACCGGCTTGTCTGTCCGATATAGGACTTCCCGCAGCTCAGTGGCAACTCATAGACGACTGCCTCCGCACAATCCCTGTAGGGCCGGGTGTGCTTCTTTCCACAAGACGCTTTCTTTTTCACCTCGCCAGCTATACGCGCACAAAGCTTGGACAGCTTGTTCGGCGCCGATATGACGATAGGCACATTATGCCTCGCCGCCACTCTCTTGAGGTTGTGCGTCACATTGTGGATGTACGGCAGTACCTCGGGCCTTATGGCGCTCATCTGTCTTTCCTTGCTCCTGCCCTTTCCTTTCATTTTCTGGAGAAGAGACTCCACAGTGGCCACCAGGACAGTCTCCGGATACCCTGAAGACCGCAGATTTTATCGTTTTTAGTGATTTTAGTTATTTTAGAGTCGTGCACGAGGTGTTGGACACTTTTCATCGGCTGGGGCATGGTCTGACGTTTACTCACGAGCTTCCCTCTGAAGGGCACCTGCAATTTTTAGATGTTAAGCTTAGCTTGTCGCATTCCCATGTTTGCTGGGCTTATAACCCACGCTCCCGCAAACCTTTGCTGCCTTTCAATTCGGCCCATTCTAAGACTGTTAAGCGAGCAATAGCTTCTCTCGTTTTAGAATCTGCGCTCCAAAAGTCTTGCGAACACGTAGCCTCATCCAGTTTCGGCCAACAAGTGGAACGGCTGCGGTCTTCAGGGTATCCGGAGACTGTCCTGGTGGCCACTGTGGAGTCTCTTCTCCAGAAAATGAAAGGAAAGGGCAGGAGCAAGGAAAGACAGATGAGCGCCATAAGGCCCGAGGTACTGCCGTACATCCACAATGTGACGCACAACCTCAAGAGAGTGGCGGCGAGGCATAATGTGCCTATCGTCATATCGGCGCCGAACAAGCTGTCCAAGCTTTGTGCGCGTATAGCTGGCGAGGTGAAAAAGAAAGCGTCTTGTGGAAAGAAGCACACCCGGCCCTACAGGGATTGTGCGGAGGCAGTCGTCTATGAGTTGCCACTGAGGTGCGGGAAGTCCTATATCGGACGGACAAGCCGGTGTGTCAATGACCGGGCACGTGAGCATGAACTGTCGCTCACAGGTGATCGGCGCGCGCACCTTCCCGCGCACTGCGCGGAGTGCGAATGTGTTCCTGTCTTCTCGGAACTGAAAGTACTCGGCCGCAGCAGAGACACCGTGGCACGCGAGCTTTTGGAGGCCTTTTACATAAAAAAGAAAGGCACAGATTGTGTTAGCCAAACGTCGGTATGCTTGCGGGGGATTGAGATGCAGTTGATTGAGCGCAGTTTACGATAAGCTTTTCTCGTCTATCTCACTTGATATGTGCGCAGGCGCGCGTGTGGCGTACTGAGCTTTATATTCACATGTTTTCTTCTGAATAAAACCAGTTGGTAGTGAGCGCTCGTGTAGTCGTCTTCTTGTCTTGTGTCCCGTCCTTTTTTGCGCTCAAATCTTTTCCATAATGAACCAACGCGCCCAACAAAGCATTCTATTAAGTTACTCATCTGCGCATTCCCAGGCAAGAGACGATACTCAATCAGAATTGGAACTTGAGCTAGTTGGTACGGATTCATAGCGCCCGTGTTGTGCACCTTCTTTTCTTAGTCCTCGTCCCTCAGTGCGCTGCTAAAATCAAGATACTCAGTCAGGTGTGCGTGGTGGTCTACGCGAGAGATAATTGTTCACTCTTTTAACATGTCTGTTGTATCCGCGTTTGCACTTCCTGTTTTTCTAACTCTTCGTACGACAGAGGCACAAATGTGTACCACTTTGCCACTTCGTTTCGAACACCCATAATTTAAAAAAAAATGTTCAAAATTGGCGCCGCTCTTACTGGTGGTACCATCTAGCGAGGTATAGAAGAAGGCTATTTTAAGTTTTTATTTCGCTACGACATGTGGCGCGGACAGCAAATTGGATTTTCACGTGCCTTGATCACCTTCTTGATTAGTGCTCGCTATGGGCTGCAGTGCTGCAGTGGCCTAAATGAGCGCCTTAAGAGCGTCGCTAGAACACGTCTGTGAAGTGTCCCATTTTAACCGTTTACAAAACAGAACCTAGCGATTCACTTGCAACACAGAAATTTTCGTTGCCCTTATACAGTGTACTTCAACGAAGCATTTTTGGGCTCGATTTTGGTTTATGGTGTTAGCCTGAATATGGCAGCTATCGCACTGGTACAATTGCACATAGGCAGAATTTCAATTTTTATTGTAGCGGAGCTGTTATTTGAAAAACGGCGTTAATCGCAGTCCCTTTTAAGGGGCATCTAATTACTTTTGTCTCGGAAATCGAGTTGGCTAATGTATACCTGTCGCACGTCGCCTTCGCGTGTGCTCCCATGTGTGCTCGGCATAAATGCACAGTAGCTATCTGTGCAGCAAATACCAAGTTCCGCTGTGCATTGAGTGCCTAAAAAAATTCGTAAACAGCTCCATTCAATTTATAAATGACGTTCCTGTTCAGATTTCTTTTTTGTTTGTTTGTTCGTTTGTTTGTTTGTTTGGTACCACCTGAGGACAGCGGTACATATTGAAGGCCCCGCCTCCGCTCAGGGGGGGTCAGTGAGCCGCAATTCGCAGGACACGAGCCAGCAACGCTGGGAACAACAACCGCTTTTAATTCTTAATGGAATCACAACTCAAAGGAATAACATCCATCCTTCCGGACCGGCAGAACACGGCACTAACGCCCACGGGAGGACCAAAAGCCCGGAATCAACAATCCCCGCAGACTGGCGGTCAATGAAACATACGGCGCGAAACATAACGGCAGGAAGACCGGCGCGAAACATAATGGCAGGAAAGCAAACTCACACGCAACTCGCAGTGGAATCCGAGCCATCAACTCGCCATAGCTGACCCTTCAAAACCCTGGCCCCTGCTCTGCAGCACTCACGGAGGGAAAACAACCACGCGCCCTAGCACCGCCGTCCTCGCATCCCCTCACCGTGCCGGCCCCAAAAAGCCACCGGGCCCGTCACCGCCCCCCTTCTTATCGGCCCCCCCACTTTTCCGCCCCCCTCAGGCTTTTCTGGACGCTGACGCTCGTCACGCGCATGGGCAATGCGCGCGTGTTCTCTTCCCCCTGCTTCCACCGTGCGTGCTGCAGATAAGGGCCCATCGGCCCGACAATATTTACTGTCAAACTTATTAATAACGAACTCGAAAGTGCCGCAATAAGCGGTTGTTATATCAGTAGTTCGTTGTATGTGGGTGGACTCGCCCTTAAAAACGTGCACTTAGCGACCAAACTGTCTTTTTTTCGTTGTATTTTTTATTAAAAGTGCTAACAACCCAGAGAAGTTAGGCCTTTTCGCGTCCACTGTGCCTGTGTCCACTGTGTGCTCACGAGTCAATTAAACCACGTTCGCAATGAACTCACGCCGTACCACTGAAGCGCGGTACCGCCAAGTGGAACCAATCATCCCTGGCTAGTTGCGTGCAGCACGTCGCTTCGGCTCTCGCCGTCGCATGCCGGGCCGTTTGCCGTCTAATGTATGCGCGCGTTTGTGAGTTCTTCGCGCATGCTTCACTCCGGATCGTGCTTGAGTGCGGGGAGCAGTCTAACACGACGAAGATATGCATTTTGTAAGCAACGCGCAAGCGGCCTCGCACAACGCGGCGGCGGCGAACTTTCAAACGGCAGCATACGGTTTAAACACGCGCAGCCGAGTAGATATCTGCAGATGACTGTGATAAGTTTGTCGGCGATGTGTCAATAGGGCACGTTCAATGCCACCGGCCTCCTCACCTCCGCACTTTTCAGATGCTTATCCTTTAAGGCACAGCCGCAACCGCGCGGAAGTCGTTATCATTGTTCGACCAGTCCCAGCGGTTACCGAAAGGCGGAAGACCTTTTGCGGTAAATTGTGGCGTCGGCGAGTTGAGCGTCGCACTGAGCTTTTATGCGACAAAAAGTTATCGCCTCGCGACGCATGTTAGGCAGAGACAAACTCCGGGACCAATCTTCGCTGCTACCACCGCGCATGGGCAAGGGCCGGCCGCCGCCGCGGGTGTGGTCTAGGGTTGCCAACCGTCCCGTATTTGTTCGGGACCGTCCAGTTTAAAATTTCTGTGATCCCACGCACGCCCAACAACGCTCGTCACGCCATGGAACACGAAGTTGGCACGAATCGCACGCAAGAAGCAATGTTGCGGCAGCTAGCGGTGGCTGCAAGGGGCTTTCGCCACTTGAGCTGACCGAAGTGCGACATTTACGAGCACATTCTCCAGCAAGAGGAAGTGTTTGAGCTGCACGTAGCCAGCTCAAGTACCACCTCAAGAGGCCGTCACAATCAAGAGCATCCGCAGAATTTTTTCCAGCGCGGTGCATCGGTGAAAAATGAAAAGGGGGGGGGGGGGGGATTAGCACAGGTAGCCTTTCCGTGACAGGGTCGTCTAACGTGTAAAGTTGGCAGGCAATCCTGCAGGCCGTTTCCCATGCATGTTTATGCGGGACCTGAGTGTGCTAATCAAGCTGTGTAGCTTATTGCTACTGCATAGAAAAATATCCAAAATTCCAGCCCTCCTTGCACCCCCCTCCGGACGTCCATGCTAACAATAAAGAAAACTGATTTCACTGACTCCATATGCTAGAGTACATGCCTGTGTAGCTCCTGAACATGCTTGTTGAAAAAAAAAATTGACGAAGGCAATCACGTGCAGATCTCCGGCTGCTATTCGCCCCGAGATCGGGCTATAGGCGGCAGCACCGTCACCGCGCTAGTGTGGATAGGCGGCCGGCGGCGCGCATACAAATGTACGCAGCGGCGCTTTTTTGTGAGCGGTGTGAGCCGATTGTCGGCAAATAAAATGAGCTGACTCCAGCCTACTCATAATATATATGACATCCATTGCCGAATGAATGCACAAAGCTCGCCGAACGTTATTATTACTTTTGAGAGAAATGCAATCTGCCATTGAAAGGGATGTACGCGCTTGGCGACTGTCCGCGTTTTCGCACTATGGCACGTTTATTGTATTTTTCTTTGTAAGTGTTGAGCTTGTGTCCCGCCTACTTCGCACTGCTGTAGTGCGACTTAATTAATTCTTTGCTTCATGCATGCTGGTCTTGGATACTAAAAATATGAGAAAGAAAGAAATCCCATATTCTTGGTGAGCTGAAGTAACCGCGAATACGTATCCGAATTTTTATTATTCAATTTTCCATGAAATGGACGTAGGACAGTTGATAAGCTCATTCAGGCAAGCCACCTGGCTGGCAGCGCTTTAGCGCGTATGTTCAATTACTCCAATAACAGAATAAAAAGTTCAGCACGCAGCTTTCTTCGATGGATTATCTGCATGACAGTGGTGCAACAAAGGTTCGGTTATTTGATGGGACAAAAGGTTATTTTCTTTTTTCAAGCGAATAATGTCCGATCCTTCCGTCAGTCTATGACGACGCCACAAAAGCGCTCAAGACATTGTAAAAAAAGAAAAAAAGATGACGTTTTGCGTGAAATTATGCAGCATAAGTGTGAGGCACGCCGTCTGGATTAATTTTGACCATCTGGATTCTGTAAAGCGAACCCAAATCTAAGCACACGGATGTGTCTGTATAAATTTCGCCCAATGTTAAAATTGCGCTCGGCGACTCAAGTTTAATCACCTCCATGTCATTCCATTTTTTGTTGTTTTTAAGGGACAATTTAAGTACCGAAGTGTCAGATTTTACTACGCAGAAATATTTCGCTGTAGTGGGACCAGGACTGTACAATAAAATTTTATCTCAAGCACAATTAAAGCTCGTCGCATAACCTATAAGCAACAGCGCCGCAGTTAGACACCTAACAACAATGCAAAACTTCGTTTATCACCGAGTCGCTAAAACGCTACTTTCACGCAATATTAACGCGATAGCGTTAAAGAGCTCGTTTCGCAGAAATTCCGGCGTCGGCGTCGTTGGTTGTGAGCGAAAAATCATCATCTTGTCCGTGACCGAAAAATCATCATCTTGTCCGTGACCGAAAAATCGAGAAAGATGCAAATAAAATAAATAATAAAAATTTTCGGGTCCGAGTGAGGATCGAACCCGGGTCGTCTGCGTAGCAAGCAGGTGTTCTACCACACAGCCATGCCTCTGCTTGGATATACTGTGAAAATAACTTCCTCTGCTTGGAAATGCAGTGAAAATAACTTCCATGCTTCGCAAACGCAAGCGTCCTTTATATAGGCGTCGCAATATAATATGTAATATCTCAGGAATATTGCGTGGTACAAGCGTAAATTGCCATCGGGCGTCAGAATATGTGACTATCATAACGATTCCATAGTTTAAAGCCAGCCACCCATTACAAACGGCACACACCTTACTGCGCGTATTCCCTTAACACCACGTAGTGGGTGCATAGCAAGTTCGAAAACATTTCCCACATTTGCCGCGCATAATTTCTCCTGGTTTAAACCATACTACCCATTACATAGTATGCACTATGTGATTGAAGTACGCAGTAGGGACGGGATATCGCTATCGCGTTCAACTCTTAAAGGCGAAGCTTAAGGGTCCCCCCAGTTTTTTTTTAATACTCCTCATGTTTGGGACGACGCTAAGTGCACTTCACGATGTGCTTCAACAGCAAAGTGGCACCGACCCCGAAATGATCCTGGCGAACGGAGGATACACAGCACTCTCGGCAAGTGCACACACTGGTCTTATTGCAGTGAATATACAGCCGAGCAAGGTCAAATGTGTCTGTAGATCGTGCTAGGCAAACGTACAAGCAGTTAAACTTGCGCTAACAGAGCGGGACAAACCGCTCTGAGAGGATGAGCATGGAGTACGCGCACATGCTAGCCTTATGTGGCTAGCAGACGACGCGAGGAGCAATCCACACTAGGCGCGCTTCAGCCAGTGGCCACCAGGCGGCGACTCCGCTCGATCTCGGGGCGAATAGCGAGAGGTCCCTGCCTCGTGTTTCAGACCCCTTGTTTATGCGATACACGTTGGTCAACTCTTGCCAGAGTAACGCGGGGTGGATCATGTTTCGATTGCTGACGGTCAATTTTGTGAATACTGCATTTAACAGCAGGAATAACGGTTTCGCCTACTTGGTTTTTCAATTGTGTTAAGGTGGCCCAGAGCGAAACAAGACCAGTGTCACTCGGCTTGCTTCGCACTGCACCACATTTTCAAAATACCACTTCATATAATGATCATTGCTTTGTACTGTACTTTATTGTCACGTGGTCGTGACGTCGACGAAGGCAACAGTCGGCGTTAAAAGAAAGGAACTCTTTATTAGGCCGAACTTGTGGCCAAGAAACTGAAAGTCAGGCTACAGCAATGCACACTGGCACTGAAAGCGGCGAACAGAGCGTCGGCCGTCGATAATCTGAACATCGTTGGAGCGCGCCGGCTTTTATGCATCACGCGTCGAACATTCTGGCCTTATCATTGGTCATCGCGCAAGCTCTGGAATAATCTCGAGTGGTCGCGTCTTGCGCGCAATCTTAACAAAACGATCTACTACAACCGAGAAGCTTCTGGAACAATAAGGCGCGGTCTGCGCCGAGTACTGCTGATAGTCTTTGTGGGCGGAAAGTGAATACAGCAAAAGAACCGCGCGTGGCAATGCCCCCCCTCTGAAAAGGCATCGTCCCGATGCTTAAAACAGAACACGGGGGAAAATGCATGCAACAAAAGAAAGAAAGTAAAATAATTAAGCAATAAGTGCAGTCCTCAGGTTTGCTAACGCGCGTAATACGGCTTGAGGCGCACGACATGGACGACTTCGGGTCGCGCACGGCGCCGTTGAGAGTTCGTTATGCCGTCCGGGACGACCTCGTAGTCCAGAGCACCGAGACGTCGAAGCACCTTGTACGGCCCGAAGTATCGCCGAAGAAGTTTTTCACTAAAGCCCCAACCACTGGCACGCGTATGCTCGCGTACGCTCGCGCCCACGCGTCAAATGCGTCTCTCAGCGTCGGCCGCAGAGGGGTATACGCGACGAAGCGCTTCGAGGCGCTAGGGGTCAAGCACTGCTTGAAATTTTCGCCTACGTCACCACGCGTACGGCGGCGCCAACCAATCAGAGGCCGCGATGCCTCCGACCACTATGCCTAATGGCCGCCGCCTCTTCGGCGATGCTTCGGCGGCACACCGGAGTGCTGGGCGCACGCACGGAAACTACGGTCGAAACGTTCCTGAGTGACCGCGTCGTCATCCAGTACGACAGCGACACGGCGAACGACTGCGAGTGTTACCAGTGGGATGCGGTTTCGTGGCGAGTTCGAGCGACGCCGACAAATCCAGCGAATGCCTGCCGGCTGCCCTTGCGCCGGTTTTGAGTGCGATCGTCGGCAGAGTGAAAACATCGTACCGACTACTGCGGTGTGTCGCTGCTCCTGTGCTTTGATCTGTGTTCGAAACGAGTGTAGACATGCTTCGGAGGTTTGAAGTCTTGAGCGTGAGCCCTCGCCTACTGCGAAGTCAATTCAGAGCGGTGTCGTCTGCATTCAGCGTAGGCCTACCGTCGAGCTCATGTGAGGAACTCTGGTTGAAGGAAATTGACGGTCGTTGTGTCCGTTGCAACGTAGACACTATATATGATGCCCGAGACATGGCGTGGCGCTTGCACTGGAGTTTTTATCCGCAGTGTGTTTGTTTTCAACATCACCATTCGCCTCATCATTGCCGAAAGCGAACCTCGCACTTGCCAGCACATTTCGGTGATGTGACGACGTAGTACATGAATGGATTTGCGGATTTTACGACGTTGAAACATTGGTTGGCTTCGGTGCGAATCCGAAGCGTTTGCGTACGTTGTCAAGCTAACAACAAGCGTGCGTTTGTTGGTAGCAGCGCGACGTGATTTCGTGCCGGGTACCTGCGACGCCGACGCATTCAGCTGTCAGCGGTTTCGTTTACATTCATGTATAAAATAGAAGCTCGAACATGCGCGAGTGTGGTGATCGAAAAAGAAAGTTGCATGATTAAGTGCTGCTTGTATTGCCTGCTATTTCACTTCTTGACTCTTGTTCTGCTTCTCTGATATGCAACTACACATTAGCACATGCCCAGTTGCACATACATTTTTTTGCAGGGTGTCAATTCTGACACATATTCTCCCTAGTCTATTCTGATACTCATAAAATAGGGAGAATGCAAACAATGGTGTTTCTCGATTGTTTTACAGTTTACTTAAATATAACACACATTTTGTTTACAGCTGGACAGCTAATTAGCTAAGAAGCTTGTAAGTGAGTTAGAGGATATTTAGATTACCAAGATCATGCAAAAGCCTTCTATACAGAGGTTGGTTCCAATCATATGACCTATATATGTAGCATCACGAAGAGTCGGGCGTGGTTTGTCGCGTTAAGAGATATTTAGGCTACCAAGAATGTGTGAAAGCCTTCTACACAGAGGTTAGTTCCAATCTTATGACCTATATATCTTGTATCACGAAGAGTCGGGTGTGGTTTCTCGCGTTAGGAGATATTTAGACTACCTAGACCGTATGAAAGCCGTCTACACAGAGGTTGGTCCAATCTTGCGACCGATATATGTTGCATCACGAAGAGTCAGGTGTGGTTTGTCGCGTTAGGAGATATTTAGGCTACCAAGAATGTGTGAAAGCCTTCTACGCAGTGCACAGCTGCAATCTTATGACTCATATCTGTCTACGCACTGCGCAGCTGCAATCTTATGACTCATATCTGTCACGTCATCAAGTGTCAGGTGTGGTTTGTTGCAATAGAGGATAGTTCGACTACAGACAACGTGCAAATGCCTTCTATACCGTGCTGAGGTTCAACCTTATGGCCGATATCTGTCGCGTCATGAAGTGTCAGGTGTGGTTTGTTGCGATAGAGGATATTTCGACTACAGACAACGTGCAAAAGCCTTCTATACAGTGCTGAGGTTCAACCTTATGGCCGATATCTGTCACGTCATGAAGTTTCAGGTGTGGTTTGTTGCGATAGAGGATATTTCGACTACAGACAACGTGCAAAAGCCTTCTACGCAGTGCTGAGGTTCAACCTTATGGCCGATATCTGTCACGTCATGAAGTTTCAGGTGGGGTTTGTTGCGATAGAGGATATTTCGACTACAGACAACGTGCAAAAGCCTTCTATACAGTGCTGAGGTTCAACCTTATGGCCGATATCTGTCACGTCATGAAGTTTCAGGTGTGATTTATTACTTCAATGAATGCTGTAAAATATGACATATTCTGATAATAACCTGGTGATTTGTAAACCTGAATGCTACTTCATTTTTTTTGCTTATTAGAGCCTTTATAAAGTTCTTTTCATTGTTACAAGCTTCGGGAACAGGATAGGCCCTATGATATTTTCACCAAAAGCGCTGCTCACACTCACTTTCTGAGCCATTCCGAGCAAGAATTATGCAATGTATCGACACCATCACAGCCCTTATCTTATTTCAGAGAAAAAAAAATTCTTGCACTCTCCCACTACATGAACCAAATGCTGTATAATATGTTAAAGGTCAATTATTTTTGCTTTGTTTTACAGACGTGCTTGTCTTTCTTAAAACATCAAGCTGTGCAAGAAAACAATAAGCAGGTATCTGAGTATGTTTTGTGCACTGCCTGGAAGCATATACGGCGTGAGAATAGAATGTTTAAATATTTACTCGATGCGTATTTTTTGGTGAACAGTGAATGTTCATTTATGTGAAAACAAGAAAGTCGAGCCCTATTTGCAGTGCTGCAGTTCACCTGTATTTTGTTGTTGGAGGGACTTAAGTAAATGGGAGTTTCCAGAAATGCTTGTTTCTCATTTCCATGCTTATTGAAAAAAATTGAGTTAATATCTATGGCTGCTCCAGTATTCAAACTCTTCAATGTTGTCCCATGTAATAAACTGTAACGCACATTAGGTAGCTCGAATATTAGTCATGGTGATACCCGTGGTACGTGGGAAAGCCGTCTTTTTGGTAATGTAAAACGCATTAGTTGCTATGCACCGAAGTTTTAAGGCACCTCGTTTAGACTGCGCAGCAAACGTCCATTTTCATTTCTTTTTTTTTTTTTTCGTAACCTAAGTACGCGCCAAGAGACAACGTCAAGCCCATCGACGGTGCGGGCGACGCCGCTCCCGTTCGCTTCTTTTTAGCAGCAACAAGGGCAGAACCATTTTCATGAACAGGATGATTATATTCCTGTTGAGCACTAATAACAAGGCCGTGAACAGGCGTCAATAATGCAATCGTACTAGCATTGTCGATTTTGCAAGCATCGTTGGCTGTGCCCCGTGATGCCGAGATCTACGCGAACTTTCGTTCACGGGAATAGAGCGAGTAGAGTACGGGAGCAGCGCACGCGCCGATGTCGATTACTTGTGCATACCGCGGTTGTTACTTTGGTCATTGCGATGGCAGCTACGTCTTAAAAGTCAAAACAGTAGTGATTGAAGCGCAATCAGTATTTTAACGCGCTCTTTATATCTTCTAAAACGTGCCAACTCACTTCGATTGACAATGCGCCCTTCTGTGCTGCACTTGGACAGTTTTAAACCAAAAGATCAAGCAACACTGCGCGCCAGCCGTCGGCGCGTGTGCGTCGACGCGTACCAGTGGTTGCGCGCCCTCCTCCTCCACCAGGCGCGACACGACGCTTTTGACGCGTAGGCGCGAGCGTACGCGAGCATACGCGTGCCAGTGGTTGGGGCTTAAGTCCACGTCGGCGTATCGGCGTCCACACCCAAACGCGGTCGCCGGGCTGGTATTCCACGAAGCGTCGTCGAAGATTGTAGCGGCGGCTGTCAGTCGTCTGCTGATTCTTGATCCGCAGGCGGGCGAGCTGTCGTGCTTCTTCGGCGCGCTGTAGGTAGGCGGTGACGTCGATGTTTTCTTCGTCGGTGACGTTTGGTAACATGGCGTCGAGTGTCGTTGCCGGGCTCCGTCCGTAGACCAACTTGTATGGCGTCATCTGCGTCGTTTCTTGCACGGCCGTGTTGTATGCGAAGGTCACGTATGGAAGGATGGCGTCCCACGTCTTGTGTTCGACGTCGACGTACATGGCGAGCATGTCGGCGATGGTCTTATTTAGACGCTCGGTCAGGCCGTTGGTCTGTGGGTGGTACGCGGTGGTCCGGCGGTGGCTTGTGTGGCTGTATGCCAAGATCGCCTGGGTTAGGTCAGCCGTAAACGCCGTACCTCTGTCGGTGATGAGAACCTCTGGGGCGCCGTGTCGAAGGACGATGTCCTCAACGAAGAACTTGGCTACCTCGGCGGCACTGCCTTTGGGCAGGGCTTTTGTTTCGGCGTAGCGGGTGAGGTAGTCGGTGGCTACGACGATCCATTTATTTCCGCAAGTCGACGTTGGGAACGGCCCCAGGAGGTCCATCCCGATCTGCTGGAACGGTCGCCGAGGAGGCTGGATCGGCTGAAGGAAGCCTGCTGGTCTTGTGGGCGGTGTCTTCCGTCGCTGACAGTCTCGGCACGATTTTACGTAGCGGGCGACGTCGGTGGCAAGGCGCGGCCAGTAGTACTTTTCCTGTACTCTGGCGAGCGTGCGGGAAAGTCCGAGGTGTCCAGCCGTCGGGTCGTCGTGTAGAGCCTGCAGGATTTCTGGTCGCAGTGCTGAAGGCACGACGAGAAGGTAGTTTGCTCGAAGTGGCGAGAAATTCTTCTTTATGAGAACGCCGTCTCGCAAGAAAAACGACGCGAGTCCTCGTTTGAATGCCTTTGGAGCAATGGCGGTCTTGCCTTCGAGGTACTCCACGAGGCCTCTGAGTTCCAGGTCGGCTCGCTGTCGTTCGGCGAAATCATCGGCACTTATGGTTCCCAAGAAGAAGTCGTCCTCCTGGTCATCCTGCGGCGGCGGGTCAACGGGGGGCGCGAGACAAGCAGTCGGCGTCAGAGTGTTTTCGTCCGGACTTGTAAACGACGGTAACGTCGAATTCTTGAAGTCTCAGACTCCATCTTGCGAGACGACCTGAAGGGTCCTTCAGGTTAGCTAGCCAACACAAGGCGTGGTGGTCGCTCACAACTTTGAAGGGCCTGCCGTAGAGGTAGGGGCGAAACTTTGACGTTGCCCAGATGATGGCAAGGCACTCCTTTTCTGTTGTGGAATAGTTGGCTTCTGCCTTGGATAGCGACCGGCTAGCATAACTGATAACCCTTTCCACGCCGGCAGTTCTCTGGACAAGAACGGCGCCGAGTCCTACGCTGCTTGCGTCGGTGTGGATTTCCGTGTCGGCGTGTTCGTCGAAATGCGCAAGTATTGGAGGCGTCTGAAGGCGTCGTTTCAATTCTTGAAATGCTTCAACTTGCGCCGCTCCCCACTTGAATTCCACGTCGTTTTTTGTGAGCTGAGTTAGTGGCTCGGCGATGCGCGAAAATCCCTTGACGAAGCGTCGATAATAGGCGCACAAGCCGAGAAATCGGCGTACGGCTTTCTTGTCGGTGGGCGGCGGGAAGGCAGCGATGGCAGCTGTTTTCCGTGGGTCGGGGCGAACTCCAGACTTGTTGATGACGTGGCCCAAGAACAGAAGTTCCTCGTATGCGAAGTGGCACTTTTCTGGCTTGAGGGTGAGTCCGGAGGCCTTGATTGCTTGAAGTACAGCCTGAAGGCGCCGGAGATGTTCGTCGAAGTTTGATGAAAATACAACGACGTCGTCCAAGTACACAAGGCAGGTCTGCCACTTTAAGCCGGCGAGTGCAAAGTCCATAACACGTTGGAACGTCGCAGGTGCCGAGCAAAGACCGAAGGGCATGACCTTGAACTCGAAGAGGCCGTCTGGTGTGATAAAGGCAGTCTTCTCTCGGTCTCTCTCGTCGACCTCTATTTGCCAATAGCCGGTCTTCAGGTCCATCGACGAAAAGTACTGCGCGCTGTGGAGTCGATCCAGGGCGTTGTCTATACGTGGGAGAGGATACACGTCCTTCTTCGTGATCTTGTTGAGGCGGCGATAATCGACGCAGAAACGCAGGGTTCCGTCCTTCTTCTTCACTAACACCACGGGTGACGCCCAAGGACTCTTGGAAGGCTGGATGATGTCGTCGCGTAGCATTTCGTCGACTTGTTGCTTTACGGCCTCGCGTTCTCGCGTTGAAACTCGGTACGGGCTCTGGCGGAGTGGTCTCGCATTTTCCTCTGTTATGATGCGGTGTTTCGCGATTGGGGTCTGTCGAATTCTTGACGACGACGAGAAGCAGTCCTTGAATTGAAAGAGCAGACTTTTGAGCTGGTCTTGCTTGTGCTTCGGGAGACTTGGGTTGACGTCGAAATCTATTCCGGGACCTCGATTCGTCGAAGGAGGTTCGGCAGCATCGGATAGGGCGAAAGCATTGCTGGCGTCCACGAACTTCTCGATGTAGGCGACCGTCGTACCAATGTTAAGGTGCCTATATTCGTGGCTGAAGTTTGTCAGCAGTACCTTTGCTTTGCCATCACGCAACTCGGCGATGCCTCTTGCGACGCAAATCTGGCGGTTCAGGAGCAGGTGCTGATCACCCTCGATGACGCCTTCGAAGTCTGCGGGTTCTTCGGTGCCGACGGAAATGATGACGCTGGAGAAAGGCGGAACGGTGACCTGCTCTTCTATCAGATTTAAAGCATGGGTCGCTGGCGTCGTGTGGGCCGGCAGTGCGTTTTCTGAGGTTAGGGTTATTGATTCAGACCTCAGGTCGATCACGGCGCCATGTTGACTTAGGAAGTCCATCCCAAGTATCACATCCCTGGAGCACTGTTGCAGGATTACAAAGCTCGCAGGGTAAGTCCGATTATTGATAGTGACTCTTGCTGTACAGACTCCGATTGGCGTTATCAGGTGACCTCCAGCTGTCCGGATTTGGGGTCCACTCCAAGCGGTCTTTACTTTCTTCAGCTTGGCGGCGAATGGCCCACTGACGAGGGAATAGTCGGCACCAGTGTCGACGAGAGCGGTGACGTTGTGACCGTCGATGAGAACGTCGAGGTCGCTAGTCCGTCGCCTTGCGTTGCGGTTAGCTCGCGGCGTCGGATCACGGCTGCGTCGATTTGTTGCGCTGCTTCCATCATGTTGAGTCGTCAGGTCTAGCTCGGTCCGCGAGGTTTCGTCGGCAGTGCTCTGTCTGCTTCGCGTCGTGTTCAGCAGGTTTCGTCGCGTCGTCGTCGTCGGCGTCGGCGGAGGATCTTCGGTAGTTCGACGTACAGCAACCGCACCTCCATCGGTTGCTGCCCTTAGTTTTCCGGGTAAGGGCTAGGTGACCGGCCCCGGTTAGGGCCAGTGTACTGCCGGCGGTGCGGTGACATGTAGCGGCCGGGCGACGGTGAGCGGGAAGGTCGTCGGGGCGTCCACTGAGCTCCTGCGAGGTAGTGGGCGATGTCTTGCGGTCGTTCACCCCGCTGTGGACGAGGCGCGTCGACGGCGAAACCGCGTAGGCCCATCTGTCGGTACTGGCAGCGGCGGTATGTGTGACCAGCTTCTCCGCAATGGTAGCAGAGTGGGCGGTGGTCGGGGGGCGCGCCAAACGTCGGTCTTCCTCGGGGTGTAACGCTGGCCAACAGGTGGGCGGTATAGTGTCGTCGGTGGCGGTGGCGGTGGTGTCTGTCGTCGGAACTGCCGCGGTACGGCGCCTTCGCGTGGGCGCGGAGGGGGAGCGTTACGACGCGCTGCAGCAGCATAGCTCATCGCTTGTGGCTCCGGCTGCGCTGGTTCGTGTGCTCCCAGATATTGATGGATTTCCTGGCGCACGGCGTCGGCGATCGGCTCCACTTGAGGCTGATGGGATGGCAACAATTTTCGTAGCTCCTCCCGAACGATCGCTCTGATGGTGTCGCGCAGGTCGTCGGCATGCAGCGCTTGAACCTCCCCGTAGGTCGTCGAAGGAATGCGGCGGTTGTACTGGCTGGTACGCAATTCAAGCGCCTTTTCAATTGTCGTTGCCTCGGTGACGAATTCGGCGACCGTCTTGGGCGGGTTGCGGACAAGTCCTGCGAAGAGTTCTTGTTTCACACCCCGCATAAGCAGGCGGACTTTTTTGTCTTCGGGCATGTCAGCGTCGGCCTGGCGGAAAAGTCGCGTCATCTCTTCCGTGAAGATGTTGACGTTTTCATTGGGTAGCTGCACCCGGGTCTCGAGCAATGACGCCGCCCTTTCCTTTCGGATGACGCTCGTGAACGTGTCCAGGAACGCGCCGCGGAAGAGGTCCCAGGTTTGGAGTGAGGATTCCCGATTCTCGAACCAGGTCCGTGCCGCGTCTTCCAGGTAGAAGTAGGCATGGCGAAGCTTGTCTTCGGCATTCCAGTGGTTGAAGGCGGCGACACGTTCGTATATTTCCAGCCAAGTTTCCGGGTCTTCCCGCGATGAACCACGGAAAGTTGGTGGTTCCCTGGGTTGCTGGAGCACGATTGATGCAGGCGGCACAGGGGTGGTCATGGTCTCTGCAGTAGCGGTCGTAGCCTTGGTCTTCCGAATCTAATCGGGTAGAGGCCCGTGCTCTGGAGGTAGCCCTCGCTGCCTGCGGCTAGCTCGCTGATCGAGGTTGGCGCCGATGTCTTCCCGATGTGGGCTTGGCTCACGGCTGGAGGGGGGCGTTCGGTACATGGACCAGGAAGCACCTCCACCAGATGTCACGTGGTCGTGACGTCGACGAAGGCAACAGTCGGCGTTAAAAGAAAGGAACTCTTTATTAGGGCCGAACTTGTGGCCAAGAAACTGAAAGTCAGGCTACAGCAATGCACACTGGCACTGAAAGCGGCGAACAGAGCGTCGGCCGTCGATAATCTGAACATCGTTGGAGCGCGCCCGCTTTTATGCATCACGCGTCGAACATTCTAGCCTTATCACTGGTCATCGCGCACGCTCTGGAATAATCTCGAGTGGTCGCGTCTTGCGCGCAATCTTAACAAAACGATCTACAATAATCGCGAAGGTTGTAGAACAATAAGGCGCGGTTTGAGTTGAGCTTTGGTGACGGTCTTTGTGGGTGAAAACCGAATACAACAAAAGTGAAAATAAGAATAGCGCGTGGCATTATCTTCGTTATACAAAGCGCACTGCGCTTGCGCGCAGCTCGACCATTCTAGCATTGAATGCTTGTGTTGTTGGGCCAACATTGGGAAAAACCAGGGACGTAGACGAGAAAGAAGCGCACCACCACGGCGCAGACCGGCATTGTGGCACATTTTGGTTTCTGTGCGCCTCACCAGCGGCCCCGTTAATCCTTGAATTATGCCGCTTTTGAAACATGGCGAGTTGATGCCGCAACGTGGACGTCTGCATTACGCGAACAAATGTGTATCTACCACAATGAATCGGTGTACTTCATATAAAATCATTCGCATTAATGCGAAAGTCCTATATGCCTCATTAAACGGGAAAAGTGACCTGTAATGCCATATGACGCTCCCCCCCCTATAGTCATTTGCCTTTGTCCATGTTCAAGCCTCATCACTAAAATAAGAAACACAGATTAGATCATGCAAAATACACGTTATGCGCAAGGGTGAAAACGCCGTCACAAACTCATCATTTATTAAGGCGAAAGCCTTGTACGTCTCAAGCGAAGGTGGCCTTGGTCGAAAACCTAGCTCAAGAAATCTAGTGGCCTTTCAAGTGCGAAGCTGTGCGCTAACTTCGCCTTTGCGGCCTTCACGTACAAAAAAAAGTAATAAAAAAAAGCAAAGCGGCGTTTGCGCGATATGAATTGCACGTTTATATAGTCGCGCACCGATGGCTTTGGTATTCAAGCCGTGTTAGGCGACTGGATCAGGGGCAACGTGATTTTTTTTCCTGGTTTCTAGGCGATTCACGGTCACTCGGTTCATTGAAAGCCAACGTGCTGAGGTAGCCACAAACGTCAAGACAGTGGTCGTAGCACAGTGATCGTGAGAACAGCAGCAGGTCGGTCTCTTTAGAGCACCGCGCCAGCGAATTCTTCGTTGCTGTTTCTATACCTTCTGTACACAGCATATGTGCATTTGTGTTGTCGTCTTTCTTGCGCCACGTACGTGGCGATATATTCATTTGTAATCCTTTTTTAAAATTTTTGCTCTTAAGTGTATGTGAAAAGTCTGGGAAGCGTGAGAGAGTATGAAAGACACATACGGGCCAGCCGGACCTCTACGGACAACGAACTGGCACACATACACGTTGTCCTGCGACATCTTTTTCCGGCTTTTAGTTTTCGCACTTTGATGAGTATTAGCGTGAAATATATTTTCGCTATAGCAAAAGTAAAATGTAGCGATGAATGACGCCCAGGATTGTCCTCAAGCTGACGAGAACAAAAGGAAAGTAAAACGGTAAACGACAGGCCAACATAGATGCAGTCAGGATAAAAGCAGAAATTTAGGATTTCCCCTGACAAGTCACACGACGCTTTCGAACAAGAAAGAAATATGGACGTGGAATCATGAGTAATGCCGTAACCACACTGATCTACGAACCAGCATTTTGTAGATAAATCACCAAGGCAAGCGTTAAGTTCTCCAAAAAAATTAAAAAATAAACAAACGACAACGCGTCAATATTACCAACTCAAGTGAATAAGTATATATTAGTAGACTAGAAAGTAGAACACCGGTATGTTAGTTGACGCAACACTTGCTGTTGCTGACCGCTCAAACTCATTTTCTCAAATACTAGCAAAAATGTTGCTCGAGGTGTTGCACATGTCACCTTTCCGAGGCAAATTAGTATTCGAAACAGTGGTACACTCGAAGAAAAAAAAAAGATTCAACCTGACTCTCTTCGGTACTTCATTTGACCTCTCTTGGAAGTTAGACTCAGAAAATGTGATCTAACTTTTCCTCAAGTGTCCATTGCTGGTGTTTGGCGCCGTTCACGTACGCTGCCTAGAGGTAGAGTGTACCTATAGGGTTACCAACTCTTGAATGAAGGGAGACAGGATGGGGGGAGGGGAAGGGGGGGGGCATACACTAACGTAGGGAGCCGGAGAAATCAGTTTTCTTCATTGCGGTACCTTCCAGACAAATTCATTGTTTATTTATTGTTGCGGCCTCTTGAAGTGGTACTTCAGCTGGCTACGCGCTGTTCGCAACACTTGATCTTCCTGGAGTTCTAACTGGATGGTCCGGAACAAACCCGGGACATATATCTGTCCGGACAGGGA
>JALIZH010022252.1:0-25939 GCA_030522465.1 Rhipicephalus appendiculatus | reverse complement strand
CGCGCTCTGACAAATCTACCGGAAGAACAACATGAGACAGGAAGCAGGTGGCGCTGCGCGCGTGTAGCGGTTGCTGTTTCGGTTTTCGTTTCTCCCTGCGTTGCCCCTTTGGTTCTGTTTCTCTGCCACCTCGTTGTATATTCCTCCAAACCGTTAATTCTGATACTCTGCACGCGTTTTAAAGCACCGTTTCATGCGTCTTCGTACTATTTACGAATAAATTGGTGTACATTTATTACTCGCGTTGCATCGCTTTTTTTTTTTTTCACTTTTATTTTGCGAAGGCCGGCAGCTCGATAAATGTCAGTATGCACGCTAAGTTTGTTATTGTATCACTTATTTTCTTTTTTGCAGATTCTGGATTTTTTATCATGCCCCTGTCACCTCAGTGTGGAAGTGAATGGCGCTTTCACAAAGTGTGTCGCACAGTGACAAGAAAATTTCATTTGAAGTATTTTTTTTAGATAGAACTATTGAATGTGTGCAGTCTTGCACCAAATCAACTGAACTGTGATGTGATTTGGGTACAAAACAAAAGAAACTGCTTCAGCCATCCAACTGAACAAGTAGAATTTGCTATTGCTATTTCATGATTCAGAATTTGTGTTCATGTTGCTGCCATTTCTAAATTTTGCTGTGTTCTGTTTCATGTATTTTAAAATATTTCTGTTTTAAAGCAAAAGAAGTATCTCTACTTATATTCATGGTGATGTGTGCACAGCACAGGGATGCTTGTTTGGAAAAAAGGTGGAGGAAAAACTGCTGTATGAGAGGCTTTTTGCAGCAGTAATCGAGCATATGGATTTCTTCTTCTATTAATTCACTTTTTATGCAGCAAAATGTTCAAGAAGAGGATGTTGGGGGGCAGAATTGTGCAACCACAATCGTAACTGTAAGTGCCAAGATTCCCCTGCACCATATTAAGCAAATATTTCAATGCTCACGCACATCATGCAGTGCTCTTTCCTAACTGAACACACCAAAGTGAGACTTCAGTTATCTTCATTACTTAGGATAGAAAGTCACCTGCTCGATGACATTACCCATTGGTGACATTAAAATTTCAGTTATTATTTCTCGATGATTTTAAGGGCTAGCAATGAATTTTCATTGTTTTGTCTTGCCCAATGTGTTCGTTTTGCCATGCTTTCATACTTATACAGTCAAACATTGACTGAAATTATGCTCACTTACGCCACAAGAAAACAGCGAAGCCAAGCTCAGAGGTTGTAGTAGATGCTTACATGAGGCATGTTACCTTATAAGGTCAAATAAACGTAAAAGATGACACATTCATGACAAGCAGGATTTACTGAAAGGCCTCCAGTTCAGCAGATGGTTCTCAAGGATAACCTACTCAAATTCCTGCTGAATACCTCTGTGGCCACCATCAAAAATAACTTTTAGAATTCAATAATTGATGCAGTGCTGGCTCCATTATGCGAAGTAGTTCTGGAACTTTTTCTGGAATGCCCTTTGGAGTGCTGGGATCATATCACCATTAATTAAATTCATTAAATTTGTTAGTTTAACGCTGCAAACTGGTACTATCAGACATGCTGTAGTGTAGGTTTGCCAATGAAGTTTACAAAAATTAAGTTTGGCAATCTTATGCGCTAAAAGCCGTGATATGATTATGAGGCACGTCATAGCGGATAATTTAAAGGAACCCTTAACCCATATTTTAGGGGCCAAATTCAGCATTTCAACATGTTTTTTTGTGTCCCCCCAAGATAAATGCAAATGGAATAACGAGAAGTTGTGCTTACTTATAATATTGTTACGGTGCGAAGATGAAGACGATGAGCAACCGCGAAGCGCTTGCGCGTGGAACTCCTCAGCCATATTGTTTTGGCTGGCTATTCACTGGCGTCAGTATCTATTAAATCTACCCCTCGCTTCCGTTACAATATAATGTATGCTTTTTCACAACCTTAATAAATGCTTAGCTGGTATCCTAACGGTTTCGTGACTCCAACTTGTAAATATGTCCTAGTCTACTCTGTACTGCATGCTGCTTGTACATTGCCTCCATTCAGTGACCCGCAGTGGCAAGCTTCTGATTGTTTAACTGTATGACTGACCTACAAATAGGAATATACAGCAGCTGTTTATAAATCAACAAAAAATTCACAAGATCCCTTATGCGTTTCCCTAAGATGGCTCGAAAGGAAAAGCCATTTTGTTTTGCTTCTCAGTCGATGTAATGAACCTACCCCGCCCCCCTCCAAAAGTTTTCTACACCTAATGTGGTTTTACACTGCCTCCAAGATCAGAGGCATTTGCAAGCCTCCTGCACTTAACCTACTTTTACACTGCCCACGTGATTGGCCCACCTTTGACTGTGTGATGACATCACGTTATGTGACATCATAGTAACGTCATGACGTCACAAATTTTGACTATCTGTGATGTCAGGATGATGTCATATGTTGATGTCATCACATGATGACTTTTAGCATCGCTCATTCTGACACCTACAGCAAGAAACACCAGACGGTCAATTTTCGTGCTCGATGAGGCATTTAAAATGACATCTCAGATTACAAATTACTGCTGCTGCCCAGTTTATTAAAGGTTGTGCAAGCCACAGGTTCAACGCAAAGGCAGAAAAGATTCCGAAATTTTTGCAGAAGCAAAAGAAAAGCTTTCCAGTCGGACTTGTTTGTGTTTCGAGTGACAGTGCAATGCTTACCTATATGAAGCTCCTGATATTGTATTCATTCAGACAGCTTCCTCTTGTATCTGCCTCGCAGCTCACCAGTCCCGGTTGGCATACGAAGGGGGTCACAAAAGGACGTCCCGCTAGTCAGTAGAGCAACTACCGTCCACAAAGGCCCACTGTTGATGCCCAGGTGCCTGTATGGTCCGCCAGTTTGGAAGACTAAGCGTGGCAGCCAGCTTTGCCCTGTTGCACCGCTATATATGTTCTTTATCGATTAGATTTACTAGCTTCTGTTATTGGTTGTTCCTAGGTGAAATAATGGGACTTCCTATATTTTTATGATTTCAGGTATGTTGTCACTAAGACCAGTGCTTCCTTTTGTCATTCATGATGACTGAAGAACAAAGATATTGGTGAAGACAGTGCCATCTTGTTTTGTTGTACATTATGCCTTTCTATAGTTTTAGTGCCAGCTTTGACGTGCTATGGCTTTTGGTTGAGGCATTGGTAACATTGAAGGTCGTGTCACTGGTATGTAAGGAGGTGGGGCCTGATTAAAAGGCGTGGCATTGTGACTGTTGGATGCAATGGGCTTGATTGCAGTAACTTTGCAACTGTGCAAAAGTATTGCTTTTTTTAAAGCTGCAGTAGATTCCTTTGTTGTACTTATATTCAAGGAATGTTGCTTTACGTTTTGAGGCTCAAGCACTAGTTTTCCCCACAGTGTTTTACAGAAAGACAATAACAAGGTCTGTATGTTTTTTTTTTAATTTTTACGTATTTTAAATGTACCAGCTAGGGAATTTGTAAATGAACAACATAAAGTGGTTTTTGGGCAACCTTCCTACTATTTCTCTTGAGAGACTTTAAGGGAAAATGAACACTCGCATTGTGATAGCCCACTTGGTAATCATATCATTCATTAAATGCGATCTAAAACTTAATATTCTACTGACTTCATGAAAGATAAGAAATTTCCAGTTTGCGTCCGATTGAATGCCATTGTAGTGAGGCAGTGTGCTGAGCCATATTTATGAGAATAAGCACCAATCACAGTTAATTACTGTTAGGAAACTGACCAATTGATGTGCCACGCAAGCCCCATTGTTTTACTCCTGAATTACATTATGTGCAGGCATTGCACAACGCTGTATTTGCGAAGTGTATTTCCAGTTGAAAATCTGTCCTGGCACGTTCTTTGTGCGCATGTAACTTGCAAATAACCTATTTTTTTTTCTTGTTGAATATCAGCTCGGTGAAACAGTTTGTGAAGGTTTAGCAGCCACACATACTTCCATTCACAAGAGTGCAGCTTCGCTGAATTTACGAATGCTGTGTGCTGTAAAGATATACCTCTTAAAATGGCAGCCTCTTTTAGTTCAGGCACAGTACTGAAGTACTTCCATAAGCAAATATCATAGTTTTTATCCCACGAAGTTTAATGGCCTTCTGCTGTTTTACATTTTTTGTGTTCGCCATGAAGTATATTTGACAAAAAAAGGGAGGGAAAAAAGAAAGAGGTTTAGTTAGATGTCAAGCAGCTAACATGTCACAACGCTCACCTAATTGCCTGGCAATTTGAGCAAGAGATCATGCCAAATTCTCGCCAAATTCTCCTTTTATAGTGTAGATTGATACATTTGTTTTACACTCTGTGCATAACATCATGGCCTGTAGATGTGCTTGATGAGTCTGTGTGCTTTCTTGCTCTTAGAATGTTTCATTGTCAAAGTGACAGTTGAGCCACGTAGGAGGTGCCGATCCACGCAAATTGCACCCGGTAAGCACTTGCTGCTAGTTGATCGTAACGCTGGAAGAATAAGACATAAAATGTGCGTGACTGCACTTGGGGTGCTTGCGCTGTTGCTCTTACGTGCTTGCAGTAATAAAATGTGCATTTGTTGGCGCTATGCAAGCAAAGGCTGAATGTACAATGTCTTGCCACCTGTAGTGCCTTGAATGAAACTTTTAAAAAATGTCAGTCACTGCCGAGAGAGACACCTGCAAAGGGCAGAGCATGTCCTTAAATCATTGTTACTACCCTAAATTTCTGACATAAATTGCAAACCAACTGGTCTTGACAAATAGCCAGAAATTTTTACAACTTCCAAGTTCAGTCATGTGCAGATATGCACTAATTAAAGGGCAGTTACTGAACTCTGACATATCTCTTCTATGGCTGCAAGTGGTTGAACGTGTATTAATGTAGGAAAAAAAGATTTGTTCAATTATTTTTAAGAGTCGCAAAAGCTGGGGTGTGCTTGTTTGTGGTTTACTTTGTTTACTTGTATCACTGACTATAGCAGGTAGGCTTTGTGCTCTTGCATTGTAATCAAAACTTCTTATGACTGATTTTTTAATGTATGTCTTTCCTTTTGGAACATACTTTTCTTAAGTTTACTTTGGGCTTTTAGAGAAAGACTGTGATAGGCCATGTTATGTGTCAGAGAAGGTAGTATTATTGTCTTTAACCCGGCCTAATTGCAGTTAGCGTCTAGGTGATTATAACAGTTGCAAATTTTATGCTATAGTCATTGGCATGTGCTACTAGAAAGTGCTAGAAAGTGGCTTTTGATATAGTTGCAAAACTGCTGTATTCTATTCAACCCTCTTTAGCTGCTTGACAGCCTTGGACTTGTAGCCATAGACTATTTTTTTTTTTGTATCCGCAGCATGTGCAAGATGCACTGGGGATTGTTTCACTAGCCATGTGTATTGGAGAGTACAAAATGTTCAGGACATTCGAGCGATGTTCATATAGATTTTTGTATAGTGTTTAATTGAACATTGTGTTTGTATATATAGACAAGCATGTTCCTCCAGTACTGTAACGTGTATTTTTGGCCTTCCAGTTTTGGGCATGTATATTCTTGCAAATTATGTACAGACCTAAATGCTTCATCTTTGAAGTGCGCTGAAAATTTTTTTGCAGGCGGCAATAAATGACAGCGTCTCATTTGAAGTCCTTTTATCAGGGTAGAAAACAAATAAAGCAATCTGTTCTCAATAATTGTGTCTTAATTGTTATTCCTTTGCTCCTAGATAACCACAATGTCTCAAGCAATGCTAAAAGTTTCCAATCTAAACTTTCCAATAGGGCTGCCCTCGCACTTCAGGAGAAGAGGTCGCTAAGAGAAAAAAGCTTTCCCGCAGAAGACCGTGTTCGAAGTTTGCTTGTAAACCACATGTCGTAAATCAATCAAGCTGCGGCTGAACAGCTAGCTAAGGTCACGTCTTGTTTTTTGCGGGGGGGGAGGGGGGGGGGGGAGCATATATACACTCTTTATCACTTGAGCTTCTAGCTGTGTTCTTGGTGTGCCGGTTCGTCCGAGGCGCCGAGCTAATCGTGTTTGACAGGTGGCTAGAAACCAGCAGAGCGAAACGGCTGAAAGCCAGAAATGCCGAGAACTAGCAGGCGGCATCCTCAGTATTGACTGGCAAAAAAAAAAAAAATGAATGAATGAATGAGCGCACTTCGATCAGTCCATTAGTCACAGACATCTCATAAATGTTCGGTAGGGGGCCGCGGTTGCTGTTGCAAGCCGATGCGTCGTGGCGAATGAACCACGCCTCCAAAAGACACCCCCCTCCCCCCCACCCCTCGCTTTCGTTCATGATTTCGCGTTTTTGCATTGTTTAGGTCAAAGCTATGCCCAGTCCAGCAGTGTTCAACAAGCTCCGTTTAAGAACGCGTTGCATGGTTGACTTTAGCAACCTTTCCGCATCGTACTTTTCGATGATCCCGCACAGATGAACCGCATGTGTGCAGTATTTGGGCACCGTGTCTGGGTTTCGCGAACACGTGTCCCGAGGTACAGATCGAGGGACTCAAAAACTTTGTATGACCAGCCCTAGGCCTGCCACGAGAGGGGCAGGGAGGGTAGTGACCGCCCCCCTAATCACCTCAGAGGGGAGTGGGGCCGCAAAGTCTGCCCCATACATTGCCTTAATACGGAGGGGGGATGCGACGGTGACTTTTCATTCCCCCCCCCCCCCCCGAAGAGGAACCCTTCGCACACTTATATGCCAAGCGGACGCAAAACTCTCCGAACAGGGTCTGATACACCTTGGAGAACATACGGAATAAACTCAATGGACGTCATCCTCTCTCGTTACGCACTCCTTGTTCCTCTTTGTGCGTTTTTATTAAATTCTCTCATTTTGTATGTAATCAATTCGTTATTTTACGCGGTAACGGAAAAGTAACGACGTTACTTTAGTGGTAACTGTAACTGTAACAAGTTACTTTTGTAAACTCGGTAACTGTAACTGTAACACAGTTACTTTTTTGGCTTAGGTAACTGTAACAGTGTTACTTTTTACTGGTAACGTGCCCATGATTGATATACACCAAATTTGGTATTCGGCGACGGGGTTGTATGACGAGCGTAATTGACAAGTGGTAATATGCAAATCATGACATGTCATGTGCAACATGACTTGCATGCCACGCTCATGACACTCGTGGCCGTTTCGCCAGCTTGATATACACGAAATTTTTAAGGCGAAAGCATTTAATGTCTCGTGCTCACGTCCGTCCGTCCCTCCAGCCGTGCCCTGGCACGGTGCCAGGTGGGCGCCGGGGCGCGCAAACGGACGCCGATCGCTTTGGCCTCTACAGCGCTCGCGCTTTGCTTGCGTAGCGTCGCTGTGCCCAGCGTCTCTAATCATGCAAGGAGGGAGACGCGCGCATCACGTTCTATTCTGACCGACCCCGTCTCAGTGGGCACAGGCGTTCGAGGAACACACTTTGGAATTGACAAAGTGTCCGTCAATTTAAACGCTGGAACGCGGATGGCGCCTGCACGATGCGCACAGCGCGAGAATACGAAGGCATGCGAAACGGAGGCAGATTGGTCTCGCGTCTCGCTGACATTCGAGGTAACAAATTAAGCGAACATAAGTGGCAGGTGATAACATGAAAATATTGGCATGCATGTCATCTACAATGCTATTTACATGCCACGCTCATGGTGCGCTTGCGTTCAGTTCGCTAGCTTGATATACGCCAAATTTTGTATTGCGCGACGCATGCCTTCGTATTCTCGCGCTCTGCGCATCGTGCAGACGCCATCCGCGTTCCAGCGTTTAAATTGACGGACACTTTGTCAATTCCAAAGTGGGCGGCTAGATAGATAGATAGATAGATAGATAGATAGATAGATAGATAGATAGATAGATAGATAGATAGATAGATAGATAGATAGATAGATAGATAGATAGATAGATAGATAGATAGATAGATAGATAGATAGATAGATAGATAGATAGATAGATAGATAGATAGATAGATAGATAGATAGATAGATAGATAGATAGATAGATAGATAGATAGATAGATAGATAGATAGATAGATAGATAGATAGATAGATAGATAGATAGATAGATAGATAGATAGATAGATAGATAGATAGATAGATAGATAGATAGATAGATAGATAGATAGATAGATAGATAGATAGATAGATAGATAGATAGATAGATAGATAGATAGATAGATAGATAGATAGATAGATACGCTCAAAGTCGCTGAAGTTCGCTAAGAAACGTTTGAAGGTTTTGTGTGGTCGGCGTACACGTACAAGTATTGTGTGTTTCTTTCAACGACTGTAATTCATTCAGGAAAGAACGTTAACTTTGATTATTTGCATCAATATCACGACTTAATCAGAACAGTTGTAGAAAGAGTATAGTCTTGTTCTTCCCGTAAAACCCCAGATATTTCAAAAAAAAGAAACTGCTGTCATAGTCGTACAGAACAGTTTCGACTCGTCATTGCATTGTGGGAATTTTATTTATTTATAAGCAGCTTCTTTATACCTGCGAAGAATTACAGACGCTTTGGGCGATTTTCATCACAAGCGCCGACATCGCGTTTTCCTCTCCGTGCAGCGTCCCTCGCAAATGTGTCACTCGGAGGCAAACCTCCTGGTCTTCGCGAAGCCTACTTCGATTTCAGAGAATGCTACAAGCGTCTACACAGACGGCCGACAGACTAAACATCTAATAGTTGTCCAGTCTGTAAAAAAGTATGTACCAGTGTGTTTTGTCGGCAAGAAGTTCTCCCTTTTGAGACAACTTTCGTGCATGCGTCCCTGTGAGCCGGATCTGAGGGAAACCTGAACACACTGCATGTAGGCTCTCTAGGGCCTTTAGATCCGCAGTTTAATAATAATAATATCTGGGGTTTTACGTCCCAAAACCACGATATGAGTATGAGAGACGCCGTAGTGGAGGGCTCCGGAAATTTTGACCATCTGGTGTACTTTAACGTGCACTGACATCGCACAGTACGCGGGCCTCTACCATTTCGCCTCCATCGAAATGCGACCGCTGCGGCCGGGATCGAACCCGCGACCTTCGGGTCAGCAGCCGAGCACCGTAGCCACTGTTTCACCGAGGCGGTGGAACCGAGGCTCCGCAGTTTGGCGCGGAGCAGCATCTTGACATATTGAAGCGTTCTTGTTGGCAAAATGTTAACTCAGGGTTTCAACGGCGGGGCCAATGCGCTCAATCGTGGTTGAACGGCTTGAGCAGAATAGAGTGCACATCCAGTGACACATCCAACGGCACGCCCAACCCAAACGGATCCGCTTTTTACAGCGAAAGCTGTTATATGAGATCCCAACAAGAGATGTTTTTGGCGCCGTAGTTTTCCGCCGCCGGTGTCCGTAACCGCTATCGCGCGAAATGAGACAGAAACGAAAATCAGAAAAAATATAGAGAATAGAATGGGATTCGAACCCGGCCCTCTGCGTGGCAGCCGAGCATGCCACGCAGCCAGGCTGATGCTTGAAACCCCTTTGCAAACAGACCCTATGCAGGCTTGATGTCGGCGAAGGAACCGTGCTGACATGCTTAATATAGCGTTTTAGAAGAGGAAAATAACCAGGCATCACACAACACGAATCGTGTAACGTCCTGGGTCTGACATGGGGTCCAGGCATGGAAGTCTGGTCGAGTGTCGTTTTGTGCTCTGTGTCCCATGGGAGAAAAAAATTGGGGGACCCTTAAGCTTCGCCTTTAAGAGTTGAACGCGATAGCGATATCCCGTCCCTAGTGCGTACTTCAATCACTTTGTGCATACTATGTAATGGGTAGTATGCTTTAAACCAGGAGAAATTATGCGCGGCAAATGTGGGAAATGTTTCCGAACTTGTATGCACCCACTACGTGGTGTTAAGGGAATACGCGCAGTAAGGTGTGTGCCGTTTGTAATGGGTGGCTGGCTTTAACTATGGAATCGTTATGATAGTCACATATTCTGACGCCCGATGGCAATGTACGCTTGTACCACGCAATATTCCTGGGATATTCCATGTTATATTGCGACGCCTATATAAAGGACGCTTGCGTTTGCGAAGCATGGAAGTTATTTTCACTGCATTTCCGAGCAGAGGAAGTTATTTTCACAGTATTTCCAAGCAGAGGCATGGCTGTGTTGTAGAACACCTGCTTGCCACGCGGACAACCCGGGTTCGATCCTCACTCGGACCCGAAAATTTTTATTATTTATTTTATTTGCATCTTTCTCGATTTTTCGGTCACGGACAAGATGATGATTTTTCGGTCACGGACAAGATGATGATTTTTCGCTCACAACCAACGACGCCGACACCGACGCCGACGCCGGAATTTCTGCGAAATGAGCTCTTTAACGCTATCGCGTTAAAAAATTCGGGGAGTGGGGGGGGATGGCACGGGCCCGACGTGCCAGCCCCTGGCTACGCCACTGATAGTCTGGTAGGAGAGTAAAATAACGATTGGGCGTCACGCAATGCGAATTACGTAACTCGTTTAAATATTTCAACCCATTACTAAGGGCTCCGCCATAACTGTCCATCGTCATGAGCCACTGCATCAACAATGCGCACATGATGTCTTACATGGCTTAGTGGGTGCTTCCATAGTTCGTAAAAATTATGATGATTTATGGTGTAGTGGGTGCCATGCAAGTGTACTTGTAGTAGTTGTCCCAAGAGAGTTTACAAAAGGAGAAAGGCCGCTCTTCCAGCTTTCGCCGTGACTGTGTTGCGCGTTCCGCGCAGGCCTGGCGTTTTCATCTGACATCAGTGACATAGTTGGTGTGCAGAGGAGGGCACGCGGACATGACCAGGAGCGTCCCTGCGGCCCCGGAGAGCGCCCTGAAGTTAAAACCATGATGCACCTTAGTCACATGACTGGCGAGCGGTACATTTCTTGGGTTGCCGCCTCCGCGTGGGTTGCCGCTTCCTTCAAGAGATGGCGACGCGCGGCGCGCCAGCGTGGCCTCGTGCCAACATGCTCAGCACGCGCTCGGCAAAGCTCAAGAGTTATGGCGACCGTATTGTGTGCTGACAGAGTATCGTGTGCTGTGGTGGAGTGGGGTGTGCCCTTGCGAACATGCACTGTATCCATTAAGATTCTGTCTCCAACCATTGTGCTTTGCCGGTAGCCATCTCATGCTTACGTCTACTCTCGAATACGGTAGAGCCAGCAATTTTTTTTAACGTCACTTGCGATTAGTTGGGGCTCGCACTCACGTCAGCGGTTCCTCGAGCCCCGACCAATTTCGTTCGGCCAAAACGTCCGGGCGTTTTTAGAACGGGCACAAGATCACATCCTAGCTTCGGTCGCACTGCTTGCGTTCTACCGTAATGAGACACTGCACCGCTTGCTTTACTATGCCCCCAGGTGCACTCCTGATACTGCGTAAAGTCCCAACAATAAACACTCACAGGGTCCCTCATGCCTTGGCCTAAGACGACGCGAAAACGAAAGCTATCCTCTTTATCTTCTCAGTCGATGCATTGATCCTCCCCCACCTGCGAAAGCCTTCTGCACTTAACGCGCCTTACGTGGTCTTGCGCTGCCTCCAGGTTTCGGACCGCCTTTGACCAAGCGACGGTGTCATTACGTGACGTCATGATGGCGCCACAAGTTTTACTGACTTGTGACGTCACGACGTCATATCATGACGTCATCATGCGATAATTTTTTTTGCGTCACTCGTGTTGACGCCCACGGCGAAGGACGCCGACGGTCAAGTTTCGCGTTTGATGTGGCATGTAAAGATTTCGCCTTAAGTGTGGGGGTTTTAAGTCCCAAAACCACGATACGGTTATGAGATACGCCGTAATGGAGGGCTGGAGAAATTTAGGCCACCTGTTCATCGAAGCCATAGCGCTGAAAAGACAGGGACCACAGAAAGAGCACGGGTCCCGTCCTCTTTCTGTGGTCCCTGTCTTTTCAGCGCTATGGCTTCGATGAACGTAACAAACCAACTAGCCCAAAAGTCTGTTCTCTAGGCCTCCTGGCCTAAAGTACACGTGCCTCCAGCACATCCATGGGCGTCGGCAGGACTTTGTCTTGGGGGGTGCCAACCCGTGTTGCATCGGGGCTGGAGGAGGGGGGGGGACCGCTGGGGTAGCTTGGGTGGGGGGCAAGGGCTGGTGGGGCTTGGGGGGTGCAAGTGCCCATTTCGCACCCCCCCCTACTGACGCCCATGAGGACATCGCCTCCATCGAAACTCACCCGCCGCGGCCGGGATTTGATCCCGCCCTTGGTGTTAGCAGGTGAGCACTATATGTGTACTTCGGCGCGTGCGCTAAACTCTGGATGCAATTTCTCGAGCGACCAGTAGTAGTACTATAGTGACTAACGGGCGTTCGAAGACGTTTCGACAGCACGCAGTGTCGGGTTGTTAGCTGTGCACGCCACAATACCGCTGGATGCGGATGACGTATCCACTAAGATCGCCTTCCATGCCATGCCTGTGCCAGTGGCTGTAGGTTACGGCTGCCCACGGGACGAGCCGATCGAGCAGCAGCTGCAGAAGTTTGCTTTCATGAAATAACTAATGGAATAAAGCGGCCTCGAAAGTGTGCGTTTTGTGAAACGTAGCGCGCAGTTGTAAATCGTTGGTGCGATTTCGCTTAGCAGGTGGTCAGCGTGGCCGCCGCAGCCTCTGCGAAGCGGCTTGCCACTCACTCGCTTGTATGTTGTGTGTACTTAACCGGACGTGTATGACATGTCGCATGCAGCAGGCAGAGGGTGCGCAGAGGCGTCGCCATTCGGTATTAGGCATCGCCATTCGTTTGAACGTCGAGGCACCGTGCGGTACCGAATGGTGGTAAGTATTCTTGTCATAGGCGTGCGCACGGGGGGGTGGGGGGGCAGGGGGGGCGCAAAGCCAGCCCTATACATTGTAGGGGGGAGGGCGACAGGGGGGGGGGGCGCAAAGTCAGCCCCATACATTGACATAATAGGGAAGGGGGGCGCTGCGACGAACCTTCGCCCCCCCCCCCCCCCTGAAGGGGAACCCTGCGCACGCTTATGATTCTTGCCGTCTTCCTTTGTGACAGTTGTGTTTTAAGACGATCTCGTTGACAAGCTGCGTTGTCTGGTCACGCACCTTGCACGTATTCCCGAATCAAGGACATCGTTATTATTATCACTACTAATGAACGTAGTTCTTTGCAGTCTTTTTTTTTTTTTTTTTTTTTTTTTTAAGTGAGAGCGTCTACTTCACCCTTGAATCATGGTGTCATGGTGTCAAGATGGTTACATTTCAACCATGCTCTAGACGTTAATGTAAATTCTGGACAAATTAGAAAATAAAAGCTTGCTCTGCTCTAAAATATCGTCGTTAGCAGATCAGTGCTGTCGGGACCTTCCGCAACAGTGCCGTGAGAATTAGATTCATTCTAAAACGAACGATGCACACATGCTCGTGTCGAGTAATATGTATCATGTAAAAAATGAGCGTATTAATGCTGCCGCAGTCATTAATTATGTAACGTCGCGTGATTTCCCTAGTGGCTGGCTGATTAACCTTTACTTCACAATATCTACATATATAACAATTTTTTTTCTTTAAATCTCCTTATCCAGAGTGGTCCTTGCATAGAAGTAACTTGCATGGAAAAAAACAAACTTGGGAAAACGCTTGAGCTTCGCCTTCAAGAGTAGAACGCGGTAGTGTAATCGGCCCCCGTGCGCATCGCCTTCTCAATAGCCAGCCTCGCTTCGGTTCTTTGTGGATTCTTCAACCGTGTCATAAGAAAACGAACGTTTGTTCGCGTAACTTTGGCCGTTTCCAGCTATCTTAGAACGCCTACTACAGGTGCACTTGCTAAGTGCGCACTACTCCGCGATTATTCCTTTTAGTAGCACACGTTTGGGGGCTAGTTGGTGCATTCTTTCAATAAGGAAGGATTGCGCAAAAAACACAGCACATCAGAGAAATAGACAACGACACCTGCGCAGGTGTCGTTGTCTCTTTCTCTGATGAGCTGTGTTTTTTGCGCAATCCTTCCTTATTGAAATTATTCCTTTTGCGAATCAGCGAAGGGCCCATTACGCGTTCGCAAGGCAAAACGTGAACCTACGTAGCTGCGCACTTTGTTGATGGTTTTCCTGCTGATGATGATAAGTCATCATCAGCAGGAAAAGCGGCGCTGTCTAATCTGACAACCAACTGGCTTACGCAAATGCGTAAACACTAGCCTTTCATGGCCAAGCGCACTCCGAGCCGTTTGCGAACACCGGCACGCGCACTCTGAGCTGTTTCCACACACCAGAAAGGAGGGAAACGCGAGTTGCCAGACCACTCCTCTTAAGGCACCTTTGATCTTTTTCGTTTTCTCTGTTTTTTTTTCTTGCGGCCAAGACAACGGCAAGCGCTTCCGGGTCCTCAAACTGCAGGACACTCAGAAAAAGCTTTTAACGAATCCTTCAAAACCGTGGAGGTCTTCTCGAAATTGTAAATTTACGATGTTTCTTTTTTGTTTTCAATTTGTTTCGCGGTGCCACCGAGCCATTCGAGTGTCGTATTGCGTCATATATTGCTCAGATAACTGGATTCAGACGCGATAGCTGCTTACATGGGATGATATATAGTATAAATATGAATAGGTGGGGGCAATAGCCGTGCGCAGGGCTGTTCATTAGGAGGGAAAGCTGCGAATATGGGAAGTTTCGCAATGTATGCAAAACTGAAAAGGAAGCGATGGCGTATGCTTTTGACAACGACCTGTCTCTGCTGGTCCCCTGCTTTCCGGGGGTAAAGGTTCTTGCTTTGCAACATCTGTGGTCCTCACCCGCCAATATCATCAAACATCTGCGTCACCATAGCCCTGAACATTAAAAAAAAGGACGCGAAAAACCCAACTGAGCAAAGTTACGAGGCAGACATGGCGCCCCCCGAGAATGATAATAGGGGTGGCCCCATAGGCGTGCGCACGAGGGGGGGCAGAGGGGGCGGCCGCCCCCCTCTAGTCACCTAAGAAGGGGGGGGGGGCGCAAAATCTGCCCCAATACGTCGACTTAATAGGGAAGGGGGGCGCTGCGACGAGCCTTCGCCCCCCCCCTGAAGGGGAACCCTGCGCACGCCTATGGTTGGCCCCCCTCCCCACCTCTGCCACCCCTGTGCACACGCGTATGGGTGGGGGAAATCAAGCCTTTAAGACTATAACCCGTAAAAGTCAAGTGAAGCCAAACCAGATAATTTAGTGGCGGGGAATCGAGTACAATGTGCATACGTATAACAGGTCCGCTTGTAGGACCCAATAAAAGTTTATCCAATCCAATCCAATAGTTCATACTGTCAGCGCTGTCCTCGGGATTCGGTATTGTTTACCGCTAAATGCTCCATCTCGCACCAACCAACCGAAGAGCACGCGTTGTCGAAACCTTTATCTTGCCTGCTCGACGTTCGTCTACCCTCTTACATCCTATCGGCCTTTCTTGCTTTATCTCAGCAGCGCGAGCAAATCACGCCTGTGCCCATTGTGACCACGAAGGCGATTGTTTTGAGATAAACCTTCCGATGTATCTACCGCACAGGGTCAAGCGCTAGAGTTTAGTTGCAACCGTGCGTTCATTGAAAACACCCGCTGTTTCATATGCGTGATGCGTTCCCGATACGAAAAGCATTACCGCTGAGCTAGTGATCTCCGCGTTTGAATCGGCTGCGCTTTCGTCTCTGTAGTTGTTAACTCTTTGAAAACTGATTCGGGTTAATTGGTGGAATCACTTGGATGGTATGCATCATCTGGGTCATTCGCAGGACGTCACTTGTATGTATAGGTGAGTATCGGTTTATTTATTTATTTATTTATTTATTTATTTATTTATTTATTTATTTATTTGCATATATTGTCGTCTTTTTGCCAGACATTGCAGGGGGGGGGGGGGGCTTGGAAGATGCTTGCAAAATCGGACATAACATAGCACAAATTAGCAAGCAAGGTAACGCTAAACTGCGTGAATGTACAAGCAAATTGAAACGCACGTTACCAAAATGCGGGTATGCCAAATCAGCGTTGCATCGGAAAACACGTGTTGAATGCACCGGAAAAAGCATATAAATTCTTCATGGTGAAACATTACCACTGAGCTCTTCTTTGCACTGTACTCAACATTGTTTCTTTGACGGCTGAAAGAATGTGGGCGAGTAAGCTTGGCAACGTCAAAACGGTATTCAACGGGGCTAGTTGGTTCATAGCTAACACTGGTTTGAGCTGTGGAACGGAAAACGAGGTAGAAAAAAAAATAGTCCTGGTCTACCTGCACTTTTTTTCTTGTTTTCAGTTCCGTTACTCGAACCAGCATAGACGTCAAGGTTTCATCGTAGCCCCCCCCCCCCCCCCCCCCCCCTCCGCCCCTTTCACCCCGGTTAGTAGAGTCCAAAAGAAACCATACTTCCTAATGGATTTAAAAAAAATCGCGCCATATCCACGAAGTGAATGATGATGAGTGGGCGAAGCTCCGGAGGTAATCTGGTAAACCGTCAATCCCCGTAAATTTTGCCCACTCGATCATCATACAAAGACCTGACACACAAACGCGGGGGTGTTGTGTGATTATACATACAGTATATACACAATGTTTCATTATTTACTTATTGATAAAGTATATACACAATATTGTATTATTTACATATGGGGTAGGTGATGATTTTGTTCAAGAGCTCTACGGACCACAAGGAGGGGGTTCCCCTGATTTTGTTTTCCTCATCAGCGTCATCGTCATCGTTATCACGTGTAGTGGGTACATTCCGCTGTACTGGAACGCGCTTATTCTTCATTGTCATCAGGCGTCATCGTCATCTTTATCACGTGGAGTGGGTACATTCCACTATACGTGGCTACCTACTACTACTACTACTACATACTACAAAGGAGGGACAGACCCACACCCTAAGGAGCTTCGCCCCTAAAAATCAAAACGAAGCTATGATGGGCTTGTCCCAATGGCCTGGCTGTGGTTCCTGGCTTACCTCTGGTGAAGTAAAGATGGCAAGTAAACAGTTTTTCGCACGCAACACATATCAGGGCTCTTCAGCCGCAGTTATCGTCAAATACCGGCGTGGCCATAATTGAGTATACGTATGAGGCAGATTTCACCCTTCCCCCCCCCCCCCCACACACACACACGCACGGTAAATAAGGTTCAAAAGGGAGAACGTTTGGGCGTGTTGGTTGTTCATCGTTCTTCAACAAACCATAGCGCAAATAAGAACACGGGACAAGAAGGAGACCAGGACAAGCGATCACTATCAACTGAAGTTTTATTGCCGAATCAGATCATATATAAGCACCCTTTTGAAGCTGTAATAAAGAAAAAAAAGAAGGAGAAAAGAAGAAAAGAAAAAGAGAAAACGAGAAAAAACCAGAGAGAAATGGACACGTGTCTATGCCAAGAATTCATGCTCTTTAACAGATAACGGGATGGACGGGATAATGACACATCTGCCACCTAGAGCGCTTGCCCTGGTCTCTTTCTTGTCCTGTGACATTATTTGCGCTATGGTTTATTGAAGAACGATTAATAGGGGGGGGGGGGGGGGGTTGTGCCTCTCGTGCTCAGACCTATGCGAACTTAGGAGGTTCGTGTACAGCTCTGTGTACGTGCATGCGTACCACGAAGAAAGATATATCTATTGGTGTATGGCGTGTTTCTGGGAGGACTGTCGATATCTATGATATTTGTAGAACACGCGCTGCATACACGGGAGAAATGAGGAACAAGTGGCACGCATGGCGCCAAGGGCTGAGCATGTTGCGTGCTGAGCATGTTGGCGCGAGGCAGTAGCGTAGCCAGAAATTTTTGTCGGGGGGGGGGGGGGTTCAACCATACTTTATGTATGTTCGTGCGTGCGTTTGTATGTGTGCGTGCATATATACGCAAGCAAAACTGAAACATTTCGGGGAACCCCCCCCCCTCTTGGCTACGCCGCCGGCACGAGGCCACGCTGGTGTAAGGTCCCTAGATAAAAACTTGTTTTATCTAGGGACCTTACGCTGGTGCGCCGCGCGTCGCCATCTCTTGAAGGAAGCGGCAACCCACGCGCTCGGCAAAGCTCAAGATTTATCTTACACCGTGACAGGCAACAATGGCGACCGTATGGTGTGCTGACAGAGTATCGTGTGCTGTGGTGGAGTGGGGTGTGCCCTTGCGAACAGGGTTGCCGTTGGTGGCTACTTTGCGCCAAATTGGCTACTTTTTGACCCCGTCTGGTGACAAAAATTTGCAGTTGGCGCCATGGCTATTTTCTGGCTACTTTTAAGGTGCTGATTTGGCTCATTAAGTGGCCATTTTTTCTCATTTTTGCAGACGAAATGCCTTGTTTTTAAGCTTTTCTCTCGCTCCAGCGGATGCCTATGGTCGTCCTCCACCCACCAGTAGGCTGGTGCGCATCGAGGAACCCTTAGGCCTGACCACACGTACGCGTCGCAGCGTGTCAGCGCGTGGTTTTTTGACGCGGCGTCGCGCCCTCACCCTAAACAGGGAGAGGGTGCGCAGCTTTACGTAGCCGCGCGCCCTCTTTCTCCATAGGGAGAGGGCGCGACGCCGCGTCAAAAGACCACGCGCTGACACGCTGCGACGCGTACGTGTGGTCAGGCCTTTACGCGACGCTTAGCGCGTCTCCAAATACGGAGTGGCGAAGTTGCGTGCATGGTGACGAACGCGTGGCCGGCTCGGTGCTCAAGCTTCCCACCATATATTGTGATGTTACGCTCAAGTTTTGCGAATAATTTTGAAGCGCAGTGCGTGATCTCGTGTAAACTTAGGAAAACAGACATTTGCAACAAAATTTTGCTGGCCTGTTCACTTACAACCAGAATTTGCTCTGCAGCTTCAACGAAAATCTGTTTCAACTTACATGTTCCTACTGAATTGCTGGCTGGAATATTCTAATATAACTTTGCGTCTGGCAAGAACTCATATTTTCTACATACTCGTAAAATACATGCACGCGTAATGAATTTATCGAAATTCGTTCATTTAATGTATTTCCAACTTACCGGTGGCTTTCTATGGTCTTACTTATTCAAAATGGTATTATTTATTGATCAATACTACAGAATCTGCTCATAATACCACTTCTGTTCCGTTTGGCTACAAATTTGGCGATAATATTAAATGGCATGGCTACTTTGGCTACTTTTGCCTTGAGTTCTGGCTCCTTTTCAAGTCCACCCAACGGCAACCCTGCTTGCGAACATGCACTGTATCAATTAAGATTCTGTCTCCAACCATTGTGCTTTGCCGGTAGCCATCTCATGCTTACGTCTACTCTCGAATACGGTATAGAGCCAGCAATTTTTTTTCCTCACTTGCGATTAGTTGGGGCTTGCGATCACGTCAGCCGTTCCTCGAGCCCCGACCAATTGCGTCCGGCCAAAACGTTCGGACGTACCAAGAACGGGCACAAGGGCATCCTAGCTTCGGTCGCACTGCTTGCGTTCTATCGTAGTGAGACACTGCACCGCTTACTTTACTATACCCCCAGGTGCACTCCTGATACTGCGTAAAGTCCCAACAATAAACACTCACAGGGTCCCTCATGCCTTGGCCTAAGACGACGCGAAAACGAAAGCTATCCTCTTTATCTTCTCAGTCGATGCATTGATCCTCCCCCCACCTGCGAAAGCCTTCTGCACTTAACGCGCCTTACGTGGTCTTGCGCTGCCTCCAGGTTTCGGACCGCCTTTGACCAAGCGACGGTGTCATTACGTGACGTCATGATGGCGCCACAAGTTTTACTGACTTGTGACGTCACGACGTCATATCATGACGTCATCATGCGATAATTTTTTTGCGTCACTCGTGTTGACGCCCACGGCGAAGGACGCCGACGGTCAAGTTTCGCGTTTGATGTGGCATGTAAAGATTTCGCCTTAACTGTGGGGGTTTTAAGTCCCAAAACCACGATACGGTTATGAGATACGCCGTAATGGAGGGCTGGAGAAATTTAGGCCACCTGTTCATCGAAGCCATAGCGCTGAAAAGACAGGGACCACAGAAAGAGCACGGGTCCCGTCCTCTTTCTGTGGTCCCTGTCTTTTCAGCGCTATGGCTTCGATGAACGTAACAAACCAACTAGCCCAAAAGTCTGTTCTCTAGGCCTCCTGGCCTAAAGTACACGTGCCTCCAGCACATCCATGGGCGTCGGCAGGACTTTGTCTTGGGGGGGTGCCAACCCGTGTTGCATCGGGGCTGGAGGAGGGGGGGGGGGGACCGCTGGGGTAGCTTGGGTGGGGGGCAAGGGCTGGTGGGGCTTGGGGGGTGAAAGTGCCCATTTCGCACCCCCCTACTGACGCCCATGAGGACATCGCCTCCATCGAAACTCACCCGCCGCGGCCGGGATTTGATCCCGCCCTTGGTGTTAGCAGGTGAGCACTATATGTGTACTTCGGCGCGTGCGCTAAACTCTGGATGCAATTTCTCGAGCGACCAGTAGTAGTACTATAGTGACTAACGGGCGTTCGAAGACGTTTCGACAGCACGCAGTGTCGGGTTGTTAGCTGTGCACGCCACAATACCGCTGGATGCGGATGACGTATCCACTAAGATCGCCTGCCATGCCATGCCTGTACCAGTGGCTGTAGGTTACGGCTGCCCACGGGACGAGCCGATCGAGCAGCAGCTGCAGAAGTTTGCTTTCATGAAATAACTAATGGAATAAAGCGGCCTCGAAAGTGTGCGTTTTGTGAAACGTAGCGCGCAGTTGTAAATCGTTGGTGCGACTTCGCTTAGCAGGTGGTCAGCGTGGCCGCCGCAGCCTCTGCGAAGCGGCTTGCCACTCACTCGCTTGTATGTTGTGTGTACTTAACCGAACATGTATGGCATGTCGGATGCAGCAGGCGGGGGGGGGGGGTGCGCAGAGGCATCGCTATTGCCATTCGTTTGAACGCCGAGGCACCGTGCGGCACCGAATGGTGGTAAGTATTCTTGCCGTCTTCCTTTGGGACAGTTGTGTTTTAAGACGATCTCGTTGACAAGCTGCGTTGTCTGGTCACACACCTTGCACGTAGTTTCGAATCAAGGACGTTATTATTATTATTATCACTACTAATAAAAGTAGTTCTTAGTAGTCTTTTTTTATTTAAGTGAGCGCGTCTACTTTGAATGTTGGTGTCAAGATGGTTACATTTCACCCATGCTCTAGACGTTAATGTATATATTCTGGAAAAATTGGAAAAAAGAAAAGCTTTTTGTGCTCTAAAATATCGTCGTTAGCGGATCAGTGCTGTCGTGACCTTCCGCAACAGCGCCGTGACTATGAGATTCATTCTAAAACGAACGATGCACACACACTCGTATCGAGTAATATCTATCATATAAAATATGAGCGTATTAATGCTGCCGCAATCAATAATTCTGTAACGCCGCGTGGTTTCCCTAGTGGCTGGCTAATTAACCTTTACTTCACAATATCTACATATATAACAATGTTTTTTCTTGATAGATCTCCTTATCTCGATTGGTCCTTACATAGAAGTAATTTTCAGGGAAAAAAAAAAAACTTGGAGAATGCTCGAGCTTCGCCTTCAAGAGTAGAACGCGATAATGTCATCGGGCCCCGTGCGCATGGCCTTCTCAATTTCTGGCCTCGCTTCGGTTGTCTGTGGATTCTTCAACCGCGTCATAAGCATAGGTCGGCAAAACTTGTGGAGCTCACTCAGACTCACTCATTAAATATATTTTGTGCTTAGGGCTCCTTCGGACTCAGACTCACCGAAACTTTCCTTCGCCGGACTCAGTCGGACTCACACTCACGAAAACTTCCTTCCACCAGACTCACTCGGACTCAAACTCACCAAAATATTACTCACTCGGACTCACTCAGATTCAGACTCACGGCTCGATCTGAGTCTGAGTGAGTCCGAGTGAGTCGAATCATAAGTCGGAGTGAGTCGACTCATGAGGCCATTAGCATAGAATTAGCTTTTTCCACCATGGTGTCAATCCTCTTTAACACCAATATCTTAGGGAATCGGTGCTGTTCTTGTCGTCTTTTAATATAGTACCTTGGAATACGAGCTACGAGTGCTCGCAAACCAGTAAGGTAATTTTTCTTGAAAGAGATGACAGCATAACATTTATTTATCGAGAAATTCCCTGCAAGAGTTGGCGTGGGGGGAGGTCAAGGCACCCCCTACGTAATTCACGCCTGTGATCACTAAATATGGAAATGGTGTATCACTGCTTTGGCATACGTGTGAGTAGACGTGAGTATAAACGTGAGTCCAGGAAAGGCTCACAGTAATGCTGAAGATGAGTAGATAGGACCATAGGTCGGCAACAAAAGTGGAACTCACTCAGACTCGCTCAAGAAATATATCTTGCACTGTAGACTCACTCGGACTCAGACTCGCGAAAATTTTCCTGAGCCGAACTCACTCGGACTCACACTCACGAAAACTTCCTTCCACCAGACTCACTCGGACTCAAACTCACCAAAATATTACTCACTCGGACTCACTCAGATTCAGACTCACGGCTCGATCTGAGTCTGAGTGAGTCCGAGTGAGTCGAATCATGAGTGAGTTCGCCGACCTATGGTCATAAGGAAACGAACGTTTGTTCGTGTAACATTGGCCGTTTCAAGCTATCTTAGAACGCCTACTACAAGTGCAGTTGCTAAGTGCCTACTGCGCCACGATTATTCCTTTTGCGAATCAGCGAAGGGCCCATTACGCGTCCGTAAGGCAAAACGCGAACCTACGCAGCTGCGCACTTTGTTGATGGCTTTCCTGCTGATGATGATAAATCATCGTCAGCAGCAAAGCGGCGCTGTCTAATCTGACAACCCACTGGCTTACGCAAATGCGCAGACACCTGCCTTTCATGGCCACGCGCACTCCGAGCCGTTTGCGCACACCAGAAAGGAGGGAAACGCGAGTTGCCAGACCACTCCACCTCGCCCAGTGAACACAATCTGTAGAGAGCAAGGCACCTTTGATCTTTTTTCTTTTTAACGCGATAGCGTTTAAGAGCTCGTTTCGCAGAAATTCCGGCGTCGGTGTCGGCGTCGTTGGTTGTGAGCGAAAAATCATCTTGTGCGGGACCGAAAAATCGAGAAAGATGCAAATAAAATAAATAATAAAAATTTCCGGGTCCGAGTGAGGATCGAACCCAGGCCGTCTGCGTGGCAAGCAGGTGTTCTACCACACAGCCACGCCTCTGCTTGAAAAATACAGTAAAAATAACTTTTAACCAATCCTTCAAAACTGTGGAGGTCTTATCGAAATCGTAAATTTACGATGTTTTTTTTTTTCAATTTGTTTCACGGTGCCACCGAGCCATTCGAGTGTCGTATTGCGTCATATATTGCTGAGATAACTGGATTCAGACCCGATAGCTGCTTACATGGGATGATATATATATATATATATATATATATATATATATATATATATATATATATATATATATATATATATATATATATATATATATATATATATATATATATTCAGCAGGAAAGTTCAGTGGGTTCGGTCTGTGTAAGAAAAAAACGGGTGCACGTACGAGAAAGCAATACTTTTATGCCCTACGTTTCGGCCGTGGCACGGCCGAAACGTAAGGCATAAAAGTATTGCTTTCTCGTACGTGCACCCGTTTTTCTTATATATATATATATATATACATATATATATATATATATATATATATATATAGGAAAAATATATATACGCCTCTAAAAAACTGTTTATTGGTGACGTTTAGATCGGAGACCGATCTTCATCATATATATATATATATATATATATATATATATATATATATATATATATATATATATATATATATATATATATATATATATGAATAAGGGGGGGGGGCAATAGCCGTGCGCAGTGTTCTTCATTAGGAGGGAGGCTGCGGGTATAGGAAGTTTCGCAATGTATGCAAAACTGAAAAGGAAGCGATGACATGCTTCTGACAACGACCTTTCTCTGCTGGTCCCCTGCTTTCTGGGGCAAATGTTCTTGCTTTGCAACATCTGTGGTCCTCAACCGCCAATATCATCAAACATCTGCGTCACCATAACCCTGAACAATAAAAAATGACGCGACAAGCCCAAATGAGCAAAGCTAAGAGGCGACATGGCACCCCCTAGAATGATGAGGGGGGGTGGCCCCCCCTCACCCTCTGCCTCCCCTGTGCACACGCGTATGGGTGGGGAAATCAAGAGTTTAAGACTGTAACCCGTACAAGTCAAGTGAAGCCAAACCAGATCATTTGGTGGCGGGGAATCGAGTACAATGTGCATATCGTATAACAGGCCCGCTTGTAGGACCCAATAAAAGTTTGTCCAATCCAATCCAATTGTTCAGACTGTCAGCGCTGTCCTCGGGCTTCGGTATTGTTTACCGCTAAATGCTCCATCTCGCACCAACCGAAGAGCACGCGTTGTCGAAAGCTTTATCTTGCCTGCTCGACGTTCGTCAACCCTCTTACATCCTATCGGCCTTTCTTGCTTTATCTCAGCAGCGCGAGCAAATCACGCCTGTGCCCATTGTGACCACGAAGGCGATTGTTTTGAGATAAACCTTCCGATGTATCTACCACACAGGGTCCAACGCTAGAGTTTAGTGGCAACCGTGTGTTCATTGAAAACAGCCGCTGTTTCATATGCGTGATGCGTTCCCGATACGAAAAGCATTACCGCTGAGCTAGTGATCTCCGCGTTCGAATCGGCTGCGCTTTCGTCTCGGGTTGTTGTTAAGCCAACTCTTTGAAAACTGATTCGGGTTAATTGGTGGAATCACTTGGATGGTACGCATCACCTGGGCCATTCGCAGGACGTAACTTGTATGTATAGGTGAGTATCGATTTATTTATTTATTTATTTATTTATTTATTTATTTATTTATTTATTTATTTACTTATTCATTTATTTATTTATTTGCATATACTGTCGTCTCTTTGCTAGACATTGCAGGGGGCGGGCTCGGAAGATGTTTGCAAATCGGACATAACATAGCACAAATTAGCATGTAGTGTAACGCTAAACTGCGTGAATGTACACGCAAATTGAAACGCACGTTACCAAAAATGCGGGTATACCAAATCGGCATTGCATTCGAAAACACATGTTGAATGCACCGGAAAAAGCATATAAATTCTTTGCGCTGTACTCAACATTGCTTCTTTGACGGCTGAAAGACTGGGCGAGTAAGCTTGGTAACGTCAAAACGGTATTCAACGGAGCTAGTTGGTTCATAGCTAACACTGGTTTGAACTGTGGAACGGAAAACGAGGTAGAAAAAAAATAGTCCTGGTCTATCTGCACATTTTTTTTCTTGTTTTCAGTTCCGTTACTCGAACCAGCATAGGTGTCAAGATTTCATCATACCCCCCCCCCCCCCTAACCCCGGTTAGTAGAGTCCAAAAGAAACCATACTTCATAATGGATTTAAAAATCAAAACGAAGCTATGATGTGCTTGTCCCAATGGCCTGGCTGGGGTCCCTGGCTTTCCTCTCCTGAAGTAAAGATGGCACGTCAACAGTTCTTCGGACGCCACACATATCAGGCCTCTTCAGCCGCAGTTATCGTCAAATACCGGCGTGGCCATAATTGAGTACACGTATGGGGCAGATTTCAACCCCCCCCCCCCCCCCACACACACACACACACACGGTAAATAAGGTTCAAAAGGGAGAACGTTTGGGCGTGTTGGTTGTTCATCGTTCTTCAACAAACCATAACGCGAATAAGAACACGAGACAAGAAAGAGACCAGGACAAGCGATCACTATCAACTGAAGTTTTATTGCCGAATCAGAGCATATATAAGCACCCTTTTGAAGCTGCAATAAAGAAAAAAAAGAAGAAAAAAAGAAAAAGAGAAAACGAGAAAAAACCAGCGAGAAATGGACACGTGTCCTGGTCTCTTTCTTGTCCCGTGTTCTTATTTGCGCTATGGTTTATTGAAGAACGGTAAATAGGGGGGGTAGGGTTGTGCCTCTCGTGCGCAGACCTATGCGAACCAGTG
>JALIZH010022251.1:0-20759 GCA_030522465.1 Rhipicephalus appendiculatus | reverse complement strand
TTTGATTAAATACACATTTTTAGCAGCTGCTGTGTAAGCGCGTCGTAAGTACTTTAAATTGAAACACGAAATAAACAGGGTGAGTCTAAAGGGGATGCACGACGGGGATATGAAATATCGGTAGGTTGTCCGGGAGTGATTTTCTTTTGTTTCTGTTCTATTTTTTGCAACATATTTTAATACTTACGTTAACAAATCGACGTTTGTTCACTCGTTCACGGTGGTCTGAAAATATGCTGAACAGAATTAGTGTAATCATACTAACGTTGATAAATATAAAGCTTTCGCATCGAAAGATGTATTTGCAATAAAATACTGTAAATCAGTCTCAACGGTCGACTCCTGATGTGGCTTGGTGCGATCACTGTACTAAAGAGACTCGAGTTCCTTAGGAATTTGCCTAAGTTGACTCGAAGGCGAAAGCCATCTTTTTCTTGAGTCGATGTATTGTTCCTTCGCCGCCCCCCCTCCGAATTATTTCTGGACGTAACGTGGTTTTGCATTGAAGCTTTCTACACATCACCTGGTTTTGCATCGCCTCCGAGATCGGCCCATCAATCACAGAGGCAATGCAAAGCGACGATGTCATGTGATGACGTAATCATGTGACGTGACGTTATGCGTCACAAATTTTGTCGGTCTGGGATGCCATGATGACGTGATCATGTGATGAATTTTCGCATCACTGGTATTGACGCTGGCGACGGGGCACGCCGACGGTCAATTTTCGCATTTGATGAGGAATCTAAGGCTCTCACCTTAAAATATTCAATCTTGTTACAACATGGTAAAGAATAGCAATAATAAGCCACGGGGGCCAAAAGAATGGTGGGAAAGAGCTCTCTTTCTTCTCTTCCTGGACACATTCGCCGATATTTCCTAATGTTTACGAAGCTGTACTATCGGTGTCAAGTGAAACGCGAACACTGCAGCGGATCGCGTTGCCCAAGCATTAGAAATATAGTGCGCGCCATCATGTCATTACCATTGGCAGGCTCGCACAGTCGAGTAGGCAGCACTGCGCGATCGAAAACATGAATGCGGCTCATGAACGTATCTATCTCTAATCATAAGAGTCGAACTGTACCACGCGCACCACTGCTGGCGTTTCATTCCGAGCGATCTTATTTGCATCCAGCTCGCCCAATCTATGCTAATCGTCTGCAGTAACCCGCTGGTCCATGAAGTTATCGATTTCATTTTGTCGGCTGTCGTGTCTGCACAAGTACACATGACTACAATTGGGAGTGGAGCGTGAATTTTCGTTCATCTCAAGTCTGTTTACACAACCCTGATCTTTGCGAATAAGCGCGCAAAATTGATGCGCTGCGATTTCAAAGCAGCGGAGACTTCTCTTTAACTCACTTGGCGGGGCGTTCGCGCTTTCACGTAAGCTATTTCAACGCCATCCAGCCCAGTGAGCGATGCTACGAACTCGGGGGCATGAACCTGACCGCGATGGCTGTCGGTATACAGAAGATATGTTAAATGTTAACGTTTCTTAAACTCATGTAATGCTAGCAGTCATCTCAAGAAATATCATAAGAAGAAAATGCATCTAGTAGTCGAGGAACGCCGTGCGACGCGAGCGAACTATAACGAAAATGCTGCTGTTTTAGCCAGAGCGTAGCAGACGACAACAGCCGAATCCCCGCCCTTGCGTCACCGGAGCGCCGTTCGCAGCGCCGCCATCGGTCGCACTCGAGGCGAATAGACTATTTTATGGATGGGTTTCTGTGCCGAAGTATAACTGGAGCCGTGCTGTTTTGTATCTTTAACAACTAAATGGAACAGTGCTAGGGTAGATGCATATTGCAGCGAGTGTCTATTTTTGATGCATTCGGGTTTGACCTGCAAATACTGTTAGCAATGCTCGGCGCAGACCACGTCACACTGTTTGAGAAGCTTCACGATTTTAGTAGATCATTTTGTTAAGATGGCGCGCAGGATGCGAATAGTCAAGCTTATTCCAGAGCTTGTGCAACCACTGGTGATAAGGCTGGAAAGCTAGATCCAAAATTTAAGCATCCCAGCGATGATCAGTTTTTCGATGGCCAACACTCAGTTCGCCGCTATCAGTGAGCTTGTAGTTTGACTTCTTGTTTACTGGGCACAGGTTCGCCCAAATAAAAAGTTTCATCTTGAACCCACTGACTGCTGACTTCGTCAACGTCACGACTTTGTGACAATATGCATGAAAAGGGTTGGGTTGGTGCATTCGACATTCATGACCTTATTAATAAATTCACGTCGCGGTTCACAAAAATAACAAAACATTCGCTTAAAGGGACACTAAAGGGCAAAACGATTTTTCTCATACTAGTAAACTGCTCTTTCACGATACCATGAACACCACGCTTGCGGGGAAAAGACGCTTAGGAAGCGAGAAAACACGCAAAAGGAAATGTTGAGTGACGATGCCACCTTGAAGTTTCCACGCCATTCGCTGTGACGGCACCTGTTAGGGCCTACTTAGTTCTTAATCAGTAAAAATGAAGTACATTGTCCTCTGAGGGGGCCATAGACTTAACATACCAAGTTTAAGGAAATTTTGTAGATCCAATGGCACCAAAATACAATAAATACAATTTGAAATTTGTGACGTCGTGCATGGCTATTTCGGCGCGAAATTTAACAACGAAGCTTTGAACTTAATTTTCTCCTTTATTAATAAACCTATGATGGTGAAATTTATGGCATTAGAGTTCTGAGAGTACAATTTATTCATCTAAATCTATTAATTATTTCTCATTAGTGTCCATTTAACAGCCTAAGGTAGCAGCAACCATGTGTCTCATTAATGTAAGATCATCTGTAGTTTCTAAACAATTTTTTTTTTTTGACGAAATGTGCTGTAAGGATGTTGAAACAACAGGGCAGTTTGAAATGTGGCTGGACTTTACCATTGTACAGTCGATCCCGGATATATCGAACTCGAAGGGGATCGCGAAATAGTTCGATATATCGATAATTCGAAATACAAAATATGCGTATTTAAGGCTTAAATTAAAGCATTGCAGGCCTCGAAACAGTTTTCGGAAATCGTAACAAGCGCTAACATTACAGTTCGCTAACAGTATGCTAAAGAACAAGGTGACAACTTCTTTTGCAAGTTACCGCACTTTATTTCGCACGAAAATAGTCCGTAAACGTGTCTTGCTTCTCGCATGCCATCAAGTTCATCGAGTCATCCTCAGTATCATTGCAAATAAGCAAGTTCAGCACCGTCGGCCACAACAGCGGTGATTGCACTGTAGCGCGGTAAATGGTTATTGGAGGCAGCGGCAGCGTTGACATCTTCATAACCACACGGGTCCACTTCCGCGAGCGCACCGGCAACGTCAGCCATTATCTCGGCATCGATGCTCTCAGAAACAGCTACGTCGTCATCCGCACTGATGAATTCGCTAGCTGCGCTCCCGTCCGAGGTAGCGCCCGCAAATGCTAAGTCACAAAATTCACTGAGGCACCGAACGCCGTTGTCAGCGGCAACCAAAGTCGTCACCTGGCTTAGGAAATAAGTTCACGACGGTGCTTTACTAGACGTCGTTCCAAGCACCAGTCGTCATTTTTATCGCCCCCAAGCGGGTCAATGCTTAGATCGGCTCCCGAATAAGGATTTATCAGTACAGGAACGAAGCAAGAAGTACACAAGCCGCAAGAGGCACCGCACACCGCTGCCCACTAAGGTCCCTAGATAAAACAAGTTACTGCCCACGAACAACAAACGATCCAAGCCCCCACCGTCGACATGTTGGTGATAGCGATGGCACTTGTGGCTTTGTAACTTGGCGCAAAAAGCAAGAAAAGTGTAGCCTCCGAGATGTGCGTTTTAAAAACCAAAAACGACCAAAATACGTCACGAGATTGCGGATCTCGAAGGCTATGCTTTTCGTGTCCGCATGCCGTCGTGCGTGAACGGAAGGGAATGCGAACATTGCGATGAGGCAGCCGAGTCGCTTCGCATTCTCATTCTGACGCCCTCGGCAATCGGCCTCTGAAAACACCATGTCCGTGCGTTAAAACCTGCAGATCGCGCATCAAACATACCGCTGCATTCACATGCGCGGCGCAACAAGCCAGATCAACGCTATGGAATAACACCGCTTTTTTTGTCACATGCGCGCGGAAAGGGATCGGAACGCGGCCTAAAAATGATCAATATTGGTTAGGAAAACTGCACTTTCTGGGCTTCGGGGTGGCGCAGCGTTCGATATAGTGGATGTCTCGCCGTGCGGGAGTTCGATATACGCGCGCACCAGCCCTATACTTTTGCATGGGAAGTTCAAGGGGATTTCTCAACTGTTCGATATAGCCAATAATTCGATATATCCGAGTTCGATATATCCGGGATCGACTGTATTAGCAAACGATGATGCACTGCAGTTTCCGGATACAAGCTTGAGTTTTTTTCAACATTGTAAAACCGTTGCTGCTGTAAAATTCTAGAAATAGCAAGCTGGTCAGAAATGCCTTCGCTTTTTCTTACCTCCATTCCACGACACAGTTTTGCCAGCCTGGCATGCTGGAAGGGGCTAATGATAAACTCATTAGGCTGAGAGCGGCCAATTTTCCTTAGCACAGAATCGGGGTGACCACTGAGAAACTTGGCAAGTGGTGCAAACACCACTTGGCAAGTTTCTTTTTAAGTGATGTAAATACCGTATATTGCCGATTATAAGTCGACTCCGATTATAAGTCGACCCCCCCAACTTGCAACCCCTTCTAGGCAAAAAAAAAAAAGTTGACTCCGAACGCAGCCTCATGCTGCGGCCATAGCACACTAGTAAGTTTTTCAGAAGAGGGAGTGATGCAAAGAAACATTTATTTGACCTTGGAAAAACATCGCTTACGACTCGTCGTCGTCACTTGAGAGAAGGATGAATGCTTTGCCTTCAGGTCACTCACGTAGCGAAGAAACGCGCGCTGTTTTTCTTCGTAGGCTTCGGGCAACCTTTGGCATACAGTTGTGCGTCGTCTTAGGCTCAGGCCGTTTCGTTTCATAAAGTTCGTGATCCATTTCTTTGATACTTTGAACGCGGTTAGCGGGATGCACATACCCTTCGCGACAGTACGTGCTTTTGCTTCAATATCATCGTAGCAAACACTCAGGCTTTCGCTTCTCTGGTCGTGAACCCAATCTCGAACCGCCTCCTCAACGGCAGGGTATCGTCCAGACTTCGGTCCGCGAAAGGAACGGCGTGTCGCAGCGCACGCGAAGATCTTGGTCCCTTGTTTACTCCATTCCCTCACGCACTTTTGCGACACATCGAACTTCCGTCCTGCTTCAACGTTGCTTTCAGACTCTGCGTACAGGATCACTTGCCGCTTGAAAGCAGCGCTGTACTGTTGCCGGCGTAGCGGTGGCATCTTGGCGTCCGTTGAGCAGCTTCGCAAATCGCGCACACCACCATTCGCAAGCGAGGCGAAATGCAGAAATGGCGAACACGCGAACAGGTGTGAGCGCAAAAAGACGTGAAGACGCGTGTGGGCGCATGCGTGGGGCGCATGTGACTGGTCATGTGGTTTAGTTCCCTGCGAAGTGTTGCCTAAAGCCCCTGAAACTTCGCAAAGTAGCGACACTCTCCTCCGCCGCTCTCGTTCCTCCTCGGTCTCCTTTCCTTCGCACTCTCTTTTCGAACGTGGCGCCACCTACGTTGCTCCCGCGTAGCAGACGACCTTTCGAAGAGTGAGCGCGCGCGCCCGCGAGACAGCGCGCTGTAAGCATTCGCACTAGCCATCTCGCTCTCGGTATATTTTGTTTTTTGTTTATAAGTTACTTTGGAGACGTTAGCGCTTTTATATAGCCTCACACATTCGTTTTCGCACACAGAATTTGTGAAAATCACAGCAATGAAAAAATACATAAAACAGCATCAAGCAAGTGTTCATGTGTTCATATTGCTCCATGAACGAGCAAGTGAACGAATAAACTAGCGTGCCAACGTTAACGTTTCCTTCGCGAGAGATCCACTATAATAATAATATCAGTGGATTTATATCCCAATACCACGCTGTGATTATGAGAGGCGTCGTAGTGGAGAGCTCCGGAAATTTTGACCATCTGTTGTTCTTTCAAGTGCACTGACATTACACAGGCCTCAAGCATTTCACCTCCATCGAAACGTGACCGGTGCGGCCGATCCCGACGTCCGGATCAGCAGCCGACCACCATATACACTGTTCTACCGCAGCAGGCGGCCACTCGCGGATATAAATATTCACCCGAACTAGCACGTAAACTTAGCGCAAAATAGGACGTATACGTGAGGTTCCGTAACTCCGACACGATGAACACACGCTGCGACTCGGTTGGGCACGCACACTTTGCCTAGTTACCGTCTATCGCAAGTCCACCCGCAGATCTATCGACGCAAAAGAGCCAGAGAAAGCTATTTGCTCTAAAAAAAAAAAAAAGAAGAACGAGCACGCAACCAAAACAAACAGAATACCACTTCTAATGTGAGTTTTCACACTCCAGCTTTGTTTCTTCAAAAGCACTGCGCCGAATCTCTGAAGTTTTGTAATCACATTTTCGATCGCCAGTCCACGTGCATTATGCTGGGCGCATGAACCAATACCGTGAACTCACACCAGTTGGTACAGCACGTCAAGCAGAATGCGTAACCACGTATGCTTGAAAAAAAAAAAAGTACAGACCCCGCAGAAGCAGTAATAAAACACGCATCAGGAATAGCGACGTACTGCACAATTAACTGAGACTTGTCTGCGGCGCGATAGAACGCAGTGATTTGCTTCAACATTGACGCGTGCTTATTATGAAGGGATCGCAACTGACCTCGCATAGTCGCGTCGAAAACGTCGCCCGAAAGTTCTCCCGCCCGATTCGGTGTATCCAAGCCTTTCTTCGTAACTTGTTGCGCTTCCCGGATGGAATCATAAACAGCTTTTTGCCTTCGTTTGATTTGTTGAGCCATCCGAAGGCGCAGCAACCGCCCATGGCAACCAACAGTTAGGTCAGTCTTGTGTGCTAAGTATTTCCGAGCACAACGCACGCAGAATGGGAGCACAACGCATGCGGAATGGCATGCACGCATCCATGAAAGACATGCGCTGTGCGTCAGCGAGTCCACGCGTCCGCGCTTCGAGAGCAAAGATGGCATTCGCGGAGCGACTGTAAACAAACGAACTCTTCGCGCGGTCCCACGTGACGGCAGTTGGCCAATGCCGACGCGGCGTCAGCCTCGGAGAGGGCAGGGGAGGGAGAAAAGCGAGGAGGCGCGCTTCTCCCTACATATGTCGCTACTTTACGAAGTTTCAGGGGCTTTAGTGTTGCCAGCCCACACGGCGCTGCCAGCTTTTCCGTGAACGCCCATGGTGCTTCGCGGGAAATCTGAATTTTTGAATTGCCTAGTCAGCAAGCGCTGTTAGGGCACGCTGTCTACTAAAGCGAGAAACGCATGTCACGTCTTTCGCGAACGATAAACGTCACGTTTTTTGCGAGCGAGAGATGCATGTCGCGTTTCTTCGCGAGCCAAATGCATTACCCGTATGCAGCGAGTGCCGGTGTTGTTGCCGATCTCGCCCGACAGACGCGCCGTGCGGTGGCGCTACCATTGAAACCGTGATGCCGTCGGCGACGCGTCATGAAAAAAATGCTGTATCTCCGACGCGCCGTTGCTGACACCTCTTCCACTAGCCACCATAGCTATACCGTAGTTTCGCTATCGTCGCGGCAGATCGTAAAAATGTCCGGCCCCGGGAGCGGCGCGCGCGTTGAGAGATAGCAGTTCCCGCGACTCCGTTGCCTCTGCGGCTGATGTTATCGATGCGTCGAATAGCAGTGGATCCGAGGACGACAACCATTCGTCGGACCCCTCAGAAAAATCGACTTTACGATTCCGCGTATAGGTCGACTCCGATTATAGGTCGACCCCCGAACTTTGGAAGGCCATTTTATGAAAAAAACGTCAACTTATAATCGGCAATATACGGTAATTATCACGACCACAAAAGGCCAGTGGTTCTTCCTTGTGTGCATAGGGTTGGCATGTGGCCTCGAAAATGTTGCGATCCCTTATGGTGTTAGAGTTGTTGTTTCTTGTCTGAAGAATGTTCTGTCCCCAGTGGTCTGATATGTTGCACACAGTTCATGCAAAGTGATGCATTAGTCCTAATTTGTGCCACGCCGTGACAGCGTCATGCACATAATCCTCCTGTCGTGCGGATTTTATCATATTGGCCAAACAGACCAGCGTATAAGGAGACCATTGGAGGAATGTTCTTCGGGAATCATGAGTGCAGGTCTGTCACATTAGGCAACCCATTGCATGGCTTGTGGTTGCACACCCTCATTTGACCACATGCGCGTACTCTGCAGAAATAAAGAAGAATAAGCTTGCCTAATTTGAGAGGCCTACCAGAGCAGTAGTTCTAGCAACAGGTGCAGCAACTCACACTCCAACTTTCACTCACACTCCAGAGCAAAGAAAAAGACCTATTTAGACTTGCGCATCCGTTAATTCCGACTATCTTGTGTATACCGGTCTTTTGTATAGTTTTGTGCCTTGGTTGAGGGTAAAGTGTGGTGTGTGACTGTCCACATGCATGAGTTTTCCGATTTCTACATTGTTTGTTCAGAGTATATTTTCACACATGAGTCAGCACTGTGTTACATCATTTGTTCTTTCATTCATGCTATAGGATGCAGTTGGGCTGACTTGCAGCTGCCTCTCTCTCTCTCTGTCTTTTTTTTTCAATCTAGCTCTGAAACTGCCACAACTTATGTCCAGAAAATTCGTGAGAGCTGGCAAGCCCTCGCCAAGGACAAAGCACAAAGAGGTAAATTTGGTTCCCTCATAACTTTGCTTAAACTGCATGATACACAGTCAAATTTCACTTATATGCCTCAGGGAAGAGAATTGAAAAAATGTACCATCTTGTTAAGTGATCCAAGGTCGCAAAATAGTGTGGGCATATATCTCTACCCCAGCAAGTGAAGCATCTTGATGGAAGAAGCACTCACATACGAACTGATGAACATACCAAGACACACATATCAGTTAGTTATCAAAATGTACATTTTGAAAAGTAAAGCATCAGTTGAGACAGCGAAATACTCGGACTGTTGCAAGTGCAAATTGCAGTGAACATCTACCTACTGTGTAAAATATGGTAAAACCAAACGGGACTGCAGTCGCCGACTGTTTATTCGGACACAGGGGGGGGGGACCACACACTGGGGAGCAGTTCTTTTCCGTTACATGAGGTGTCTCATAAGCAGGGTACAATGTTCTCATTTTCTGATCAACCCCTGTTTTGATTTTGGGCACAACGGTGTCTCTTATAATTGGTTTTTTGTTACATCAATGTTTTTATAAGGAGCTTAACTGTACTCATGCAATGCCAGGTAGGACGTTTTCTTTCATTTAACTTGTATGGCAGTGGTATGACGTCATCTGTGACAGTTTCTGCTGAGGTCATGTAACTTTTCAGCTTGTCACAGTGACCACAAGTTCCAATGTTGTACCGATCTTTAGGATATGGAAACACGCCGAAGTGGCAACGTTTGGGCATAACACAGTAAGAACTGAGTTCGACCAACAACATAGCCTCTTTGGAACATAACCCTACGTTGTTTTTTTTCTGTGAGCATTGCTGTCAAGTTGAGTCTTTTTATATTCTTTTTTCGTACCGTGCTGTGAACTGCTTTGCGCTATTCCCAGCCTATATCTTTTTTTACTGATTTCTTCTTGCTTTCAGAGCTGTCATTCCATGAGAAGCAATTCCACATCCTCGAAAAGTAAGTGCGAGTTTGTCACCTATGGACTCTGTCATTTTGCATGTGCCTTCAGCGTGTATGTGATTGCCATTTGTGAGAATCATTAATACTCCAGACGGTTTACTGCCGTTCATCTGTCCTAATGAAAAATCTTCGAGCAGGGAATGTCACTGGAGCTAGTGTTTTGACAATTGGTCTTGTCATCATCAGTTCAGCAGTGACCCTTCTAAGCCGTTTGTTTATGTACAACTTGCTCACTCTCCTTAAGCCCAAAGGTGTAGAAGGAGAGCAAGGTTGTTTTGAGATGGGAAAACAAAGAAAGCAGGGGGGCTATTGGAGATAAGGGGGCTGTCCTGATGACACTGCCTTTTTCATTTTCCTGTGCTTCCGCCTGCCATTATGGTAGGGAGACAGAGCTTTGCGGGGTGATCCAGAACAGTTGGGATTGCCAAAACAAAAGCCTCCAAGATTTAAAGGCATGCGAAGACCCTGCCCCAGCGTTTCCCTACTTTCCCGAGAGGGAAAGGGCGCATACACCATAGTGATGAAAACGGATTGCATGGGGATCAGTGTTGTTACAGTGATAGAGGAACAAAATGGGGGGGGAGGGGAGTGTAAATATGATGGTTTTTGGACGACTAAGCATGGTAAATGTCATGGCAGTCATGTTATGTCATGCATAATGAGATGTCCCATCTAAAGAAACAATTGCAATGACATTTTGTCATTTATGCCACGCATTCCCATGCATGGCATGCCATTCATTACGGCACGTTTGTCATCAATGCATACACATTATGGTATGCATACGCAGCCCCGGTGGAGAGGTGGCCAACCAGTAATGGACCTGTGTGATCAAACATGGTACATATCATAGCATGTACCTATTTCCACAATTTTAGGTGGACCCAATTATTCAAATTCGGAAAATGAAGTTGGGGGGGGGGGGGGGGGGTCAACTTACGACAAAACCGAAAGTACTGTCAAACCCTTTTATATGTAGCGAAGCTTTGGAACTAGTGGGTCGTCCTCTCCAGCGCCTTCTAGTGGGTCGCCCTCTTCGAAGAGAAAGAGCAGCTCGTGCTGACAGTCGATCCCCGCCTTGACTGTCGCTGTCGTGCATCGTCGCCGAGTGCCCGCCAATAAACGTCTTAACATATAAGACACTGATGTAAGAGACAAATGGGTATAAGAGACACCAGTGTGCCTACATTAAAATAGGGGTTGATAAGAAAAGGCATACGTGGTACCCTGCTCATAAGAGACACCTCATGTAAGAGAGAAGAATTGCTGCCCGGTGCATGTCTCTTATAAACGGGTTCAATTGTAGTACAGCCAGTTACAGCAGGACAAACCAGAAATCAGGCGCACTGTCGCATGCTTACAATAAAATTGTTTGCGTTCCGCCTCTACCTATAACATAAACCATATATTCTCACGTATTACTTGCACACTCAGCTATGATTCACGGAAAATTTTTTAAAAAGGATTTCTGCATATTGTTGGGAAGCTAGCTTTCCCGCTTAGTTGTGAAGCACTGCCATGAAGCTACTTTGCTCACCAAAATTCATGTTTTTTTTCTTAACTTCTGCTCCACATTTTCTGTACTTTTTTTAGTTGGTTACATGCAAGATAATATGGCAATTATTCGTGCTTGTTCAAATAAAGTTCTTCTTTTTCAACTTCTATGAAGGCGCTATTCACTGACAGGAGTGCCGTTCCTTCAAAATGTGAAGGATGCTGCTATTTCCATCACTGAACTTCGTTTATCTCATTGTAAAACCCAAACAAACAGCTTGGCAGGCCTAAATATAAAATTTTCAGCATGAAAAAAAAATGCTGGGCTAGGCTTAGCACTCTATGAAAAAGTTTTATTGAATTCAAGGACATCAGGCGTTATAAAATGTATCTCCATGGTTTTATAACTTGCAACAACAAAGTGACGTTACATAACATCCACTTGTAATGACATTTCTGATGAGTTTGTGCACATTATTGAATCGGAAGTTTTCAGTTTCGCATACATGCTGTGGATTGTAGGAGGACTACAATGCTGACCATTTTAAAGGATCCCTGACAGCGAAACTTTTGTTGGCGACTTTTGTACTGCAATTTGTAGCTTTGTGTCTGGTAATCCTGAAATTCAATCTTAAATGCTCTAATGCATTGCATAACTAATGCTAGTGTTGTTAATTGAGAGTAAGTTTGCGTCACTTCTAAATGCCCGCCTAAATACCATAGGAAACTAGCGCCCCACAGCGGGGGAGTGCCTGAGACTACGTCCACTCAAGCTTCGGTGAAGCTGAATGCGCCATTTTCAAATTGGGGGGGGACCCGCGTGGTGAAGAATGAAACAATGTGGGTGCTTTGAGCATGTCCCCCCTCTGGAAAAAGAAAAGCATTTTTGGCGTAAGCAGCCAGAACCACCTTGAGAGCCCAAGAGTGAGAGGGGTGACGAACAATAGTCCTCGCCGGGTGCCAGTTGGGGTATTGTGCGCGCCCCGCAAATGTTATCCGACGTCGACAATATTCGCCTTACTCGAGGGACGTCACATGGGGCCTCGATCTACGCATACCCGTGGTGATGTCGCGAGGTGCTGCCAACTCAGATGAGCACTCAAGCTTACTTTAAAACCAAATTAAAATATCTTAAAGCTAACGTACAGCACTAATAATCGGTATGAAGTGCCCCCGTATACAAGCAATCAAACAACACAAACATCTTGAGGTTCCAATTTTAGTGTCAGGGGTCCTTTAACGCAATAGCATTGGAAGAGCTCGTTTCGCAGGAGATCCGGTGTCGGTGTTGGTGTCGTTGGTTGTGAACGAAAAATCATCATCTCGTCCATGACTGAAAAACCGAGAAAGATGCAAATAAAATAAATGAAATAATAATTTTCAGTCTGTGTGTGTCAAGCAGGTGTTCCACCACACAGCCATGGCATGGCTTGAAACTGCATCGGAAAAAAACACTATATGAATTGTCGTGCAGTGGAAGGAGTCTGTCGTGCAGTGGAAGGAGTCTCCTTAATACATTTAATATTGCGTGGTAGAAGCGTAGAATCATACCAGGCGTCAAAACATGTGAATTGCGAAACGAGTGGTTGCTTTAAAGGCCCACCCATTGCAAAGCGTTCATACATATTTAATCATCAGCAGCAGCAAAAGCATTAACAAAGTGAGCAGCTGCGTAGGTTCGCGTGTTGCCTTACGGACGCATAGTGGGCTCTTTGCTGCATCGCAAAGCGAAGAATTGTGGCGTAGTGGCCACTTAACTGCACTTGCGGCAGGCATTCTATGATAGTTTGAAACAGCCAACGTTACATGCACAGTCGTTCGTTTGCTTATGGCACGGTTGAGGCACGCACCGAGAACTGATGCCAAGCTAGCAATTGAAAAGGTGATGCGCATGGAGCCTGATAATGCTATTGTGGTCTACTCTTAAAGGGCCCGTCAACAGGCTCCTACTTTTTTTTAACACCCCCCCAAAAAAAGCTCGCTAATTCGTACAGTAGACCGCGGCGATCACGTTTCCCGAATATTACAGCGCTGCACGCCACGCAGACCCTCCATTTCGAAAAACAATTCCCGCGCTGCTTTCCTACACCTGACCAATCCTCCTTGTACGCGTAGTGACGTCAAGTCGGCGATCGCCGACCTGACGTGGCACTGAGCTCGTCCATTGGTCTTTTGCCCTACGAAACAGCGCCTTGGCCCTGCGGTGATGCAGTTTCGGCCGCACAGTACGCATTTTCATTTTCCTGTGCTGCCCTCTGCCGTGTTGTAGAGCCCGAGACTACCGGGAGAAGCGGTATTGCCAGAACGAAAGCCTCCGAGATAAAGAGGCATCTCGCTACTTTACCGCTAGGGAAAGGGTCGTCTCTTCGCATCGCGCTTCCTCTCTGGACCGCTGACACGTGCTCATGGGGGGGGAAAGCCCTGCTCGATCGTTGGCTGCGCGCCGATGACGTATCACTGACGTCGTGTCACGTTGCCGAAATGGGCGGAGTCACAACGACGAGCTACGCCTCCCCCTTTCTACGGCGGAGAAGGGTGGCGAGGCAGCGTGAAAATTTGAAACCAGCTGAAATGGATGTTCTAACTCCTGTAACTTCCTTATTATTGCGCATATTCGCAAAATTCTTGCGGCAGCATGTTCACATAGCAAAAGTGCACATATTTCTCTCTCTAACAATTTTTGGACCTCGGGGTTGTTGACGGGCCCTTTAATGGAACTCAAAAATGTACAAAAAAAGAAGAGACAAAGATGTCTTTAAAAGAAATCATGGTTTCGCTTAAAGGGGGCCCTGGAACACTTTTTGAGCATGGTCAGAAAATTCTGCCGGTCGATAGTCGAGGCTCCCGAGAACATGCAAACGAAATATTTAGGGCAGCACGTGGCCTGGAATTTACAACAAATTTTCAGTCAGTTATAAACTGCTTTCTCTTCTCTCAGCAGATGATGCTATATACTCAGAAATCACTGCGTCACAAGGCTCAAGTATCATGGCATTAGCTGATTTGAGCACAGCGCACGCGGGAGTTACTGGGGCCGCCGCAAGAAGCCGCCACGTGTCCTGCGCGTGCGCGCGCTCTGAAAAGTTGCACGTTCGAAGAAAGAAAGAGAAAAAGTGCTCAAGGTCATGATGCGCGTGACGTACCTTCTTCCCCCCATGCCATCCCTCCCTGCTTAGCTTCCAGCACTGTCGTCGGGATGAGAGAAGAGAGAATGCAATTGCAGCGTGTGACAAATCTTTGACAAATCTTTGTAACTCCTCTCGTACTGGATGGATTCTATGAATTTTTGCAGTGGTTAGTTCATGAGTCATAAGTTGTGGTGGTCAGCTCCTTAGTGAATCCATTCCATGGCTACTTTAAGGGGTACTGACACAAAAATTTTGGTTTGGCATTTTCTTGCTGCAATATATTGCTGGGGACCGAAGTGGTTTTCATGCTGTCAGTTCTCAATGTATAAGGGTTGAGAGCACAGCAAATTTACGAGCTGTCTCCTGATGCCTGTTGAGATAGCGCGCGTGCCAGCGATCGTGCCCTTTGAGTGACACATCCCCCCTCCCCCTCCCTCTGGCGTCCTTCCATGCTCCTCATGAAAGACTGGTGGGACTTTTTCTCTCTGCGTGATGAGCACTCGACAGCACGCCTTGCACTTGGGGGGGGATGTTATAGCATGCACACTCCGTACGGCTGAGACGGCCAGCTTATTTCATCTGTGTTTCCGCCGTGTTTATCGCCAACGCTTGCGAGTGTTCACTTGCAGGTAAAACATACAATGTGGGCAGTTTGATGGTATCAATTTAGATTTAATATGAAAAATGAAGGCGAAATTAAAAACCCATCGAAAGAGTCCTTGTAATTGTTATCACAATAAAAATCACTTTTTGATGGCCGCGACATACATAGAGCTGGTTTCGTTCGTTGCTGAAAATGAAATCAAGAGAGGCAGCGCAAACATCAGTGTTATATTGAGGTCATTGGGACATCTGTGGATAGTCTTGTGTTGGTGCAGTTATCCAGACTTGTGCATAGTTGGAAATGAGCTCTCCTGGGTCTCATCTCGTAAAGCAGTTTCCATCTTTTCTGTTTCCAAAAGTGAAAATGCACTTGAATGGCAGTTGGAAATGCTAATGTGCAAGCTGAGAACATCAAAGATTGCTCTCACGTCATTTCATTGGGCATGAGATTTGCGGAGATGAAACAAACCAAAAGTGTCTTTGTGTCTGCATGTTTTCATACCAAACCCAGAGTGGGAAATGAACCAATCTCTTTAGTGGCAGGTTTTTTTTCATGCACCTGAATGTCTGCAGGTGCAAGTGTTGTAAAAATGTTAGAATTTTGCAGAGATTTTATTTCAATTCATGCACCTCAGTAGATGCAGTTGCACGTGTTGTGAAATATCCTGCATGTCAGAGATGGCAGGTTAAATGTATGCACCTGAATGGACAGAACTGCACCTAGCTGCAAGACAATCCAGAAACGAGAACCAGCTCTGGAGTAGTCATGAAACATGCAGGGGGTGCCCTGGTGGCAATAAACTGCACATTGCAGCCTCTTTTGCATATGGTTGCTGGCTGAGGCAGTATGTGTGGGGAAAGCCTAAGGAAACAGAAAGCAACGGCTGATCGGTGCTGTTAGGTCTGTAAGTGCCGCTGTTGCATCGAGGGAAAACCTTTCTTGACCCCGTGAACAAGAACTGAGGGGGGCATTTCATTTGAGGAATTAGGAAAGCACATAATGTTGCTTCAAAAAAGCTCCTCTGCTTATTCTTTTTCAAAAAGTGTTCAGCCTGCGACATCAAGCATCCTCACACTTGTGGCACATGAGGATAGATGAGCGATGGTCAGTTATTAGAGCGTCAAGTCTATGCCATGAGATGGCAAGCCTGGGCGAGGACGGCAAAGGGTTTGGCAGAGGGATGAAGTTAAGACATCCGGAGGCATAAAATGGAATTAGCTCATACAGGACAGGGTTTGGTTTGAAATCATTGAAAGAGGTATTCATACTGCAGTAGACATAGATAGACTGGTGATAATGCTGATATAAAATGTGTGTGCATGCCGAGCACTTGCAAGTGCACTGCTATTTATTGTATAGTGATTGTTTCTTACCTCACGAAGACAACCCAATGAAACAGTATCATTTTGGCAGATGTTTTGGTTTCTGTGTCTAGGAGTAAAAAAAATATTTTATGATTTGGCTCAAATCGATACAGTTCCCAGCAGAACATTGCATAAAGTCATTTTGGTGTTGGAAACTGCTTCCCATCCACTAAAAGAGCAAATTGAGGTTTTGCTGTAATCTTGCGGGGAGCAGCGTGTGGGAAACAATTCAGAAAAAGTGCTCCCTCCAGTATTGTGAAGCCTATCACAACATGCTGCAAGATGACCTGATGTCGTCTAAAATGCAAGATAACTCTGGCCTGTTTTCGCTTTTGTGAGTGGATAAATGCAGATCAGGTGTAAAACCAAATTGGTGCATTACATTCTTTAGCAATGATAAAAATATGCTTTATTCATATGGGTATGAACTCACACATCAATTTTTTTAGCCAAGAAAAAATTTTGCTGGTGGATTGGTGTTCCATCTTTGCTCTTTTCCCCAAATTGGAGGTGGTGGATCATCTAAATTGCGGCAACCTTTTCTATTGTTATGTTGTCAAGAGCAGTGTGGAATTTTAAATGTTGGCAAAACGGAGAGCATTTTGCCGCTTTGTTTTGTCCACATTTAAAATCCCACTGTTGTTGACAGCATGACTGATCACTAACTTGTGCAAATAGGCACCTTTCTGCCCTCTCTTTTGTCATGTGGTTGTGATGGTGAGGAAAACTAAACTCAAGCTATTAAATATGAAACCCTTTAATGGGCAAACTTTTGTCCAAAAAAAAAAAAGAAGTAACACTCGCAGTGCAGTGATAGTGGCAAGCACAGTCGATGTTCGTCAATAATCTGATCATCAGGTGATAGACGTCGCCTTTTCCAGTCACCAGATTGAACATTCCAGCATCGTCAATTGGTGCTAGCGTTAGTTTCATAATAATCTCAACTGATGCATTCCGTGTACAATCTTATCAGAACTCTTTATAACAATTGTGAATGGTTCCCATGCAATCAGGCATGACCTGTGGCAAGTGGTGACACATCTGTATTATTGCGATAGCAATTACATGGACAGTCTCGACGGGTTTTGCCGTCGCCGTTGCCGTCATGTCGCGTATGAAGTCCAAATTGATAGCGCCCCCTGCGCATCTAGCGCGCGAGCGGGAGCGATGAACACGGCTGAAGTGGAGAACAAACGAGCCAGCCCATCTCCAGTCGCTCCGAGGCGCATGCAATAAGATCCCCCCAACTGTTCGACCGGCCCCGCGTGAAAAGAAGCGAGCAGGGGGGGAGGGGGGGTGTTCCCTTGAGCGACCTTCGATTTTACGACGCGGTCCGTCGCGCACGCATTATCTCCCATCTCGGCAGCCAATAGCGGGCGGCCGCTATACCCTTCTACTTGCTGCGCTCTCAATGCGAAGAGAATGTAGTGTGAAGAGTGTCCCTAGAGCGGCCGTATTCTCTTAAACCAGTGTTTTCTAGAGTTGCGTGAGATGGGATCCAAAAGAGTTAGCTTCCAGCCTCACTTCGTATAACATTACAATTTGTTGCTGTCGCATTCATTGCTTCACCCTTGCGGTGAAACTGTGACTTTTTTTTGTGGGTGAATCTCACTAACATGGAAATAGTAAAACTAGCATGTGTGTCATTTGTACAAGGAACTTATCCAAGGGAAAAAGCTGTCGAACATTTGTTTAGCCGTCCCCACAAGTAGGTGCAGTTTCCGGACATTCAGGTGCAAAGTGTGTCACGTCTTTTTTATTGGTGTCTCTGTGCCTAATGCAAGGAGCAGGGACTCGTACAATTTGAACCTCGTGGTGTGCTTTGATGGAAGTTTGTGTGATATGTTAGGTACAACTGCCTTCAATAAAGTGCTTAATGTTCCAGCACAAAAACGAATCTGAAACCATTGCAAATTGTGAGCCTCAAGCATGGCCCGTTGAAAGTAATGCTGGTTTTGCCAAACTGTGCTTTACAGAACACAAAGGTTGGCTAGTTTGCAGAGAGTGTTAAGGCAGTTGATTCCGGTTAACCAATAGTGATTGATCTACATATATTATTTGAATTTTCAAGACATTTAATGCTTGCTGTTCCGAGAAGCAAGTGCGATTTTTCCACATATTGAACACTGTGTTGCCTTGGACCCAACGCAGTTGGCGCATTTTTTTGCGTTGTTTGTCACTGCCTGTTGCAAGAAATTCGGCGTGTAGCGCCAGTACTAAGTAATTTCCTGAAGTAACGCACTTTTGATCTAGACCAAAATTATGTAAAACTGTAACCTGGAAATTCACACAGCATGGCAAGTGTTGTTCGATTGCGACAGCAGTTGTAGCAATGCTAAGCACACAAGAACCTACAGTTTACGCAGATTATTTCACTGCACTGAAGGCCCTCAATCACATTCTCAGGCGATATCCTAAACACACTTGTATGAAAGTTGAATGAAAGGGGTAATTTAAAGGCTCGTCTCCTCTAGGTTTGTTTGTAATTAATGTTGTATGAAAGTTAGGTACCCAAGCTTCGCTGCGTGTTCCAGAAATGAAATTGGCCAGTCGATATGCAGTAACAGTGATACACTTGGAATGTTTCAAAATTTAATATCACTGTCAGAGATGGATTCAAGCTGTTCATCTAAGCACAAATCTTCAGCTTGTAAAACATCTTCTTGTGAAGTGAAGAACATGTTATCAAGAATGCTTCATAGAAGTAATTGTGCTTTAGAATATGAAGGGGACACACCCACATCACACAGAGATATCTATAATAATGATTGCTGGGGTCTTTTACATGCCAAAACCACAATATGATTATGAGGCACATTGTAATGGGCAACTCCAGATCAATTTTCACCTACCTGAGATTTTTAAATGTGCACCGAAATCTAAGTACACAGGCTGATTGGAAGTGTCTTCCTGTAGCTCTTTTGCAGCGGTTCAAACAAGAATTTTTGATGAACATGTTTTGCTCTTGTTGGTAACGTACACAAACCGGACTGGTTTAAAAGATTTACTTCAGAGTTCAGGGGTTTCAATTACCTTTACGCTTGAAAGGCTTGGGGTTTGGGTCTGTACACTTGGGAGGTTGTGGTTTTGACGCCCTGCATATACCGTATTTACTCGCATAATGGGCGCACTCGCATAATAGACGCACCCCCCAGTTTGGTCGCGAGAAATCAGATTTTTTTATTTCCGCGCATAATAGGCGCACTCGAACTTGGCCGTGATCAGTAGTTCTGTACAGTATTTGCACGGTTGCACTTCGAGGCCCTTTTACGTTAACTGAAGCGAGGAAAAAAGAAAAGAACAAAGACCGCGTGCGCTACGCGGATCGCGAGTGAGGAAGAAGGGCGGTTGCCTGGGCGTGGGGTAACCTTTGCTCCGGCTTGGCTCCGGTCGCTTGTCGGCCGCGCGCGCTCCGCGTGGAACGTGCGATCGCGTCCTTATCAAGTGCGCTTTGAGTTTCCTGTTGGGAAAGGCGTCGTCACGCGTTTGCTACCTCGTCCGCAAATTTGAAAGCTTTTCGGCTTTCCGACGCGCGAGCTTTCGCCTTTGCTGCCACTACGCTGGACTTGCACAAGCTCGGCGGACTTTTGTCGCCGCTAATTTCCCGGCCGCGAACCTTAACATCGTATCTCGCGCTGCTCTTGAATCGGTGCTTTTCGACGCCCAATCTTCATGTTGTGTTGTAAAAACTTCCCGCGACAACATGCCGAACCGCAGGCTAGGCCTAATCAGCGTTGGTTGCTTTTCGGTGGCGGTCGCGGGCGATCAAAGTTGCGGTTTCGTACGGAATCAACGTAACTCTTTGCGGTGGCTCTACTTGAAGGAAAGGGGGCATGGGTGGCGCTTGTAACACTCGAATGGTGGTCCGCGATTCGTGTCTTCGATATGGGGGGTGCGAGCCCGTGAAATCGAACAATCGGTACCGTTCAGAGCACAACATTTCGGTCGTGATGAAACGTAATCGGTGAATTTCCGCGACGGCGCTTTCTTTTCGTACGTTTTTTCGCAATCATTTTGTTGGCAAGGCGGGTCTTTCGATGTCAATATTTGGAAATTTGAATGCTTGTGAGCACACTGCATCGCGTGCCTCGATTCTCGGACACGCGAGACTGCATACTCAACACTTTTTGCGCTAGTGTAGCCTAAGAAGAAGGTTGTTTCGGCTGTAGTGCGGATATTCGTGACTTCGGTGATTTACGTTATCAGCGGTCTATGCTGTAGTCAGAAATAAAATTTTCGGAAATTTTACCCCGCGTAATAGGCGCATCTCCCCGAACTTGGAGCCGAATTTTCTGGAAAAAAAGTGCGCCTATTATGCGAGTAAATACTGTGTATAAGGTCAAGGGTTTGAGTTCTAACGCACTCAGTAGGCTATGGGTTAATCATTTTCATCATACACCACT